>CAUYTI010153245.1:0-23165 GCA_963575145.1 Galago senegalensis
CATTATGAAATATTATTCAACCATTAAAAATGTTTATTAATAGTTTTAAGTTCAGCACCTGTGGCTCAAGTGGCTAAGGCACCAGCCACATACACCCAAGGTGGTGGGTTCGAATCCAGCCTGGGCCCACCAAACAACAATAATGGCTGCAACCAAAAAATAGCCGGGCATTGTGGCGGGCGCCTGTGGTCCCAGCTACTTGGGAGGCTGAGGCAGGAGACTCGCTTGAGCCCAGGAATTGGAGGTTGCTGTGAGCAGTGAAGCCATAGCACTCTACCCAGGGGGACAACTTGAGGCTCTGTCTCAAAAAAAAAAAAAAAGAGTTTTACTAATATATTAATACTTGTACAATCCTTTTAAAATCTGTAAGATGTATTTGGTGTAATAAGCTCATATGAAATTTATCAATATTTTCATTTATACCTCATACTCAAGATTATAAATATTCTCCTATATATTTGTCTAGTATTTCCATAGCTTTTTGTATTAAGTTTTTCGTTTTTCCCCCCATTCACATCTGAGAAAGTATTGAGCTCCTAAAATTATATGAAATGTATTTTCATATTTGTTCTTCATATAATAAGAAATATATTTCTATATTTCTTATTCATTATCTCCAAACCATTTACAAAATAATCTTTCCATTTTTTATTGATCTTACTGAAATGGCATTTTTATAATGCATTAACTTCTCATTTAATTATTATAGACCATTCCCCTCCTCATTCTTCTAGTTCCTGATCCATTTGAGCTAGATCAGCGCTACACCCTTTTAATTATGACTGCCTTACATGACCATCTGTTAGGACAAGTCCCTCTTCCTCTTCTTTTTTCAATTTTTTTTGTTCTATTCTTTTTCAGATGAATTTCAAAAGCAGTTTATCAGGTTGCATGAAAAATCCTATCATGCTGACTTTATAGGTTGTTTTTTGTTTTGTTTTTTTTTTTGAGGCAGAGCCTCAAGCTGTCCCCCTGGGTAGAGGGGCCGTGGCATTACAGCTCACAGCAACCTCCAACTCCTGGGCTCAAGCGAGTCTCTTGCCTCTGCCTCCCAAGTAGCTGGGACCACAGGCGCCCACCACAGTGCCCGGCTATTTTTTGGTTTCAGCCGTCATTGTTGTTTGGCGGGTCCGGGCTGGGAATTCAAACCCGCCACCTTAGGTGTACGTGGCTGGCACCTTAGCCGGTTGAGCTATAGGCGCCGAGCCTTTCTATGAATTTTTTTAACTGAATCTTGGCAGGCCCAAAAAGGGTAGAATGACATATTTATAAAGCTGAAAGAAAAAAAGCTACCAACCAAGAGTATTATACCCAGAATTCCCATCCTTCATAAAAGAAAGATAAAAACTTTTCTCAGACAAAAGCAAAAGGAATGTATTATTACTATACCGGCTTTCCATGAAATGCTAAAATCAGTCCTTCAAGCTGACAAAAAAACTAACTAAGTAAAGACAACATGAAAGTATATTAAAATATAAAACTTACTGATAAGCAAATAGTCAAACTCAGAATGATTATTCTGCAATGGTGGTGTGAAAATCAATTGTATCTCTAATGTGAAGGTTAAAAGACAAAACTATTTTTAAAAACATACCTACAGAAATTGATTAAAGAATGCGAAGTTGGTGGCAGTACACTCAGAGCAGCCTGTCTACACTGAACTGGCTGAGCAGTGAGCAGGCAGTTGCCTGGGCCAGTAGGTCCCTACCAGGCAGCTGCGTGCCATGCCCTCCACACAGGCTAGGGCATTACAGAGAACAGAGGCTGGACCCAGCCCCAGGCCATGGGCAAGGTGGGAACTCAGCTATCCCACTCACTTCAATGGATGGGTGCAGTGAAGGTAACAATGGAAATCTTAAAATGGTGATTTTCTAGGTGCTGTTGGAGCAGCGGTTCTCTACCTATGGGTCACGACCCCTTTGTAACAATGAAAATACATCCTGCATATCAGATATTTACATTATGATTCATAACAGTAGCAAAATTATAATTATGAAGTGGTAATGAAAATAATTTTATGGTTGGGGGTCACCACAACATGAGGAACTTTATTAAAGGGTCACAGCATTAGGAGGCATTAGGAAGGTTGAGAACCACTGTGTTAGAGGATCTTAGGTATGCCATGAAAATGTTTAGAGATAATTCATTAAATTATTTTTGAAAGAAGTTTAAAGCATAGTAAGTATATTCTTTTTTTTTTCTAGTGAACATAATTTAAATGTGCTACAGAAATTCAACTATAGGTTCAAGTATACCATGAGATAAAATAGGTTGAAAAACACTGCCTTACAAGATGAGAGCCTCACACTGTCCTTTTTCTCCCTTTCTGTTGCAAAATTAGATGCTGTGGTGGGAGGTGGGATATTCAGAGAATATCCTTAATGGATGATGAGTTCCAGTTATTACAGAGAAATTTCATGGACAAGTACTATGAGGAATTTAAAGACACAGAAGAGAATAAACTCACCTAGGCACCTACTTTTAATAAATATATTTCTTTGGTAAAAAGTACATTGAGGAACAGCTGCCAAAGCAGATACCTGGATTTAAAATGGAACTGTGGCAGGGCAGATTCCTGGCTTTAACATGGCAGCCTCCACATCATTACAACATCATAAGGATGAAATGGCTGGTGACATATTCAATATGCTGCTCATTTTTATGCATGTTCTGGCAGAACATGTGGCATGTTCATACAGAAACGTTTCTGTATCACAGAGCAGAAAAACAAGGCCAGGGCCTGGATCTTAAGCATTGGTTTCACTGTGGAAATCATCTTCTATGCCAACTTCCCAGAACGATCTGCAGCACTAGGTCCCACCTGCAGCCCAATGAATGGGATCATTCTGAATTTTACCAGCCCAAGGGGCCAAAAGGCTGTCATGTAGATACTAAAATTGTTTGAGGAGAGGACATGAAGAAATGGAAAATACTCAATTCAAGATAAAATATCAAGTGGAATTTACTAGGATCCACTTAAATTTATAAAGAGAATAAGCCAAATATTACTAATAAATTATCTGGGTACAGAATTATACTCTTAATTTTTTTTTTTTTTGAGATGACGTCTCAATCCATTGTCCTGGATAGAATGGGATGGCCTCAGCTCACAGCAACCTCAAATTCTTGGGCTCAAGCGATCCTGTTGCCTCAGCCTCCAGAGTAGCTGAGACCATAGGCGCCCACCTTAAAACCTATCTAGCTACTATTGTTAGTAGAGACCAGCTCTCACTCTTGCTCAGGCTGGTCTCAAACTCCGGAGCTGAAGCAATCTACCTTCCTCAGCCTCCCAGAGTACTAGGATTAAGGGCTTGATTCACCACACCCAGCTAACCTTAATATTTTTATATGTCACATATTTTCTTTATTTGACATGTAAAGTTTTAAAATCACAGAAAATAATAAATGTAATTTTTGAAAGGTATGAGGTAAAGCTCCATTCATAATAGAGATTGTTGTGTTGATATTGAGAAGTTATTTATAGGAAAGAAGTCTGAATAGCAAACATACATGTATGTCAGTATTAAAGCCCTGATTTCAAAATAAAACATCACTAATTCCCTTTAAGAATGCATTAAGCAAAAATGAGTCAAGGAATGGTCTAACCTTTTCTGAGTCATCTTGAACCTAAACTTATTTTATGCTTTTAATTTCCATGTGTTAGTTTTCACTTGCAAATAAACAATGTGACAAATGAATATGGCTGAAGGTCAGTGCCAAAGAAAAGACGTGGGGCTTCAGTCCCAATATCAGGTTTGAGTTCAAGCTGCAGGTGCCTGAGAAGCAATGTGCACTTGCTGCACAGAAGTAGACAGCTGAGTCAACAGGTTGGGCATTTCCAAAGTGCAGGGAGAGATGTTTGGCCTCCTTATTCAACAAAACTTCAATTCTTTGAATTACATATTTTCTGTTCTCAGTGTAAAAAATGTCTACAAAGTACTGGAGACCTTTTCCAAGTTCTTGCTTATACCAAAGGAAGTACGTGGAAGCACTGTCTGAATAAGTACAGTTGATAACAAAGCTGTCTCCCTCCCAGACACGCAGGGTAGAAGGACTCTGCTCCACATTCTCTCCTCTGCTCACCCCTATGTAGAAAGAAAAAGTCAGAGAAAGGAAGATTGTTAGATCATTACTCTCTAGAATATTCTTTTGTTAGTAACTAAAGAAGCCTAAATAAGTCTAGTCTCCTCTTTGGACTTCTAAAGAATATCCATTAATATACTTTTTCCCCCCAAACTCTCAACTCACAGTCTAGCTTCAGCCACAAGAACATAAATAAAACTTGAGTGAATGTCTTCATTGTTCTTCCCAGTTAGGGTCAGTCTCAGACCTGCGATCTCCAACCATTAGAACTACTTCTATTATCATTTAACAACCACAGTGGTTTCTCACCTTTTCTACCAGCCAATAAGAAAAAGGCTCTGCTTCTATTGTAAGCCTATCCATTCAGAATCCAGGTAAATGAACCCTTCATATTCTGCATCAGAGGAGGTATACTACCATCTTGTGGTCACATTATTCCTAACTGCTGAACTCATGGGTTGAACGGTTTTTGGTGTTGGGTTGGTTTTTTTTTTCATCTCTTACCTATGAAAGATTTGGATGCCCAAACACAGCAGCAAAAGATCAAACAATTAGATGTTAGATCAGAGATTAAATGCACAGTAAGAACAGAGAGATCAAGATTTGTACTTACATACACTACTGAATCATTGTTAATAAGTTGAAAGGAGTTAGATGCTGTTGGTGTGTATTCACTGATGGATTCAACTTACATGTTTGAAAACAGGAAAGCATCATGATTAGCTCTCCTAAAGTAAGAAAAAGCAATAAAATGTTACCTTCTTTCTCAGCCACATCTGTCATCATGATTTGTTTGTATGGACATAAACTCTTTTTTAAAGGAACAGGGAAGCCAAAAGATCAGACTAAGAGAGAGAATATTACTCACTATTTCAAGCCGGCAGTGGCCTTGATTTTATCTCAGGTTCTGCTCCCAGCCTGGTCTTGCCTGTGACCTTGCTATTTCCAGAGAATTAACAGTAGCAACAGTCAAAATGTGGAATCTTCCTTCAGTAAAGTTGACTGCAATAAAAAGTAAAAGATAAAAATCCTAATTATAAGGTAGTAAGGGAAACAGTTCCATAAATTCGGAAACAATTTGACCCTAAGTGTGGGTAGGTTTGCAATAAAAAGTATGGCATGTTTCAAGAACATTTCTTCCTATTGCTGTGTGTCTTATATTTCTCAAAGTACTGAAAAAAAAAGAGACATTCTCAGAAAATATTGGGCTACAGACTTGAATAATGCAATCACATGTAAGTTTATTCTTAAGGTGCTTTTATTTTCTAATGTCAAAATGTGTAGCATGTCCTTAAATGCAATGACTGGACGTACATAGTGGCATTTCCTCCCAAGTATCAGCTAACTCTTCTGGGCATGGACTCTTGTTGTGTTGGCCATTGCGGGCTCAGATTCCATACCCTGTCAGTTTTCTCCCAACAGCTACTGCAATCAATGTTCTTTCCTCACAACATTGATAAAGTCCTTTAGTCCTGTCAATTTCCATTACTATTTCCCTCTGCCAAAACCCCTTTCTTGTATACTTTAATTTATTGCTATCTTCTGATTACCACGGAAAGAATCTAGGGAAATCCAAACAGTGCATATCTCTACTAGGGGGTCAGCACACATAGGAAACTGTCCTTAAAGAACTGACTGTGAGAAATGGCTCCTGGGAAACCAAAACTATCTCATTTCCAGAATGGAAGCTCCTTTCTGTGATTTTCACTCACTGGTGCCCTGGAGTTATAGGAATAAATCTAATCTCTCATCCACTTCTTTATACCCTTAAAGATTGAAGGACAGCTAGAATATAATGAAGAATCTATAAATACGTTCATAGACAAAATATATGTTTTTGTGTATATAAAACCTCTCCATTCTAAGGATCTTCTGTTCTCCCACCCATTCCCAACTGGATGGAATTCTCAAATCCTTCACTGGTAAATTTCCCTTTTCTTAGAGACAGATATTATAGACCAATTTGAATTTCTGCATGCAGGATTGAATATAATGATCTGAATATGATAATTCATATGGGAGGTAGCATTCCATATATTAAGTATAGCCACTCCTGGACAAAATTTCCAACCCCATGATTTCTTTTATTGAATACTGCCTGAATTACTGTCAAAATGTTGGCCTGGAAAATGGCTTTTTGCACATTCTAGCACCTTCAAGGATTGCTAGCAGCATGTGTGCAAATTTTCCCCTCAGTGTTCCAATTCCAGTACTGACAACATATGAGTGACACTCATTACATTCACATCCTTCCTTCAAGAGATGTCTTTCTGGGATATTAAATATACAGCTTGTTACTTTTAGGATAGTCCTTAGAATACAGTTATCCTCTATGTCAATAACTGAGTTATTCAAAATTCAAATGAAAATTATGTTCTTATCCATCAAGCTACTACCTTTACATCAAATTTCTATTTCTAAACATAAAGACAATCACTTTACAATATTGTGTCAATTTTCAAAAATCAGTTATTAAACTTTTTGAAGAATTCTAACTCTCTGATATGCTTTAATGCAATGTCCACATTTATACTTTAATTTTTTAATAAGTTACTGACAGTGTTTACTGCTCACCACTTCAGTTCTCCTCAGAGGAGCAGACAAGCCACAATGTGTGTGTGCCCTTGCAATGGTCCAACTAACTTTAAGTTCACAGGCTGCCCACTGAGCCGATGAACCTGACTCTGAGTGTGTTCCTGTCCTGTGTCCTGCTGCCCTGTGCAGCTCTTCTGCTCACATACATGTTCCATTCTCTTGCAGAACTTCACTTATAAAATACACGTTTAAAGACAAAATTAAGAATTTTGAAGTAGTGACAGCAGAGCAGTAACCACACACCAAGCGCTTTCTGAGGGAGGGACCCTATGACACTGCACAGTGCACGTGCTCAGGAAGCTGGCCCTGCTCCCAGCTTCACTGGAGTCTGCAGCTCATCTACACCTTGGTGCTCAGGGCAATAGTCCTTCCTAGTCCAGGACCCAACATTAGTGTAAATTAAGATGTTGCAAGCCTGGAATTCTACAATTGTTATGATTCGTCTTCATACAGGTTTAAACTTTGGATTTGGTTATCAAAAGTCTTGGTCTATGCGTATGGCAGGTAAGGGTTTCTTTTAGGCTGGAGTTGGAAGCTCCCTGCTCCCTTTCTCAGACCTTAAATGATGTTACAAAATCATGTGTAATGGATCTTTCAAAAGACAAGAGAGACAAAAGGATTTTAACATAACAAAATGAAAATGTGCTTTTTGTTAAAAGACCATTTTAAAATGATCAAAATGGATATTTTTGTCAGTAATGTATGTGAACACATTTTACAACTATATTAATAGACATCATTTTCATTTTGCATTTCTGAAGTCTTCTATACTTATGTAGCTCAGAGTACATGCTCTAATGTCAGACTTCCTGAGGGGGAATCCCAGCCCATTTTCATTAGTTCAGTAATCACAAAGGTCAGGTAAGACACACATGCTCTGTGATCCTCAGTTTACTCCTGTGCTAAGTGTGGAAAAAGCATCTATTTGTAAAACGTTGTCACTACCTAGATACTATATGTAATAAGCTATAGACAGTGGCTGACACTGGTGACATTAAGTATTTTCTAACTGTATTTGTTACCAATTCCAGAAGTGAAAATATGAATATAAGTATTTTTAAATACACATGCTCTAGAAAAAATGCACATGCTCATTTCCCTTTTCCTATAAAGCTGAACCATTCTGCAATAAGCTGAAACACTAAGTCATCTCTTTTCTATTTGTTGACCAGCATACTTTTCTGAGCCTTTTCATCACAGTAATTTATATATAATTTATATGCTGTCTACCAGGTGATCTGTTTTAATAGTACATAGGGACTTGACATCTTCATCAGTGGCTCCAGAAGTTCTATATCAGAGCTTTCTTCCCATGAAAGGATTTGTGGGAGTAAAATGGTTGACAAAAAACAAGTTAACTGACAGTCCTTAAAAGTTTCATTTTAGCAGAGACAGGAAGGACTTGCTATGAATCAGGAAACCTGAAGCTGTGACAATCCTGGTGCTCACATCTTCCCCGTGTCAGAGGCTGTGGCTGCAGACCCAGCTGCACTTTCGGTTCAGGCTGCAGACTGCCTGGGAGCACTGTGCCTCTGCTGCACAGAAGTAGGTCCCTGAGTCTTCCAGCCGGGTGGTGGTGATGTGTAGGGTACTGTAGCGTTCCTTAGAATTAAATGTTGAGTTTAACCTTCCTTTCTGCTTTGTCCCTGAAGCCAGGTAAAACAAACTGATGAGGCTGCCCCCAGGATTCTGTAGGAACCACTGCACCCGGGTTGCAGTGGCAGAAAAATTGCACCTCATAGTAAGACTGGTTCCCTCCTGGGGAGGCTGGGCTAATAGGCTCTGCTCCACCTCCAGTCCTCTCACCCCTGCTTGGAAAGAGAAAAGTAAACATATGTGTGTCATTGGGGGACTATAGATGCAGTTTGCTCACATGTAAAACATCCCCAGAAACAAGGTAGATGATACAGGACTATCCTGGAGCTTTGTGTCAGCTCCCTTCCCCTGTCAGCTGTGGAACTCTCCCCATTCTCCCATCTGAGATTGGCCCCAACTCACAGAAAATCTGGACCCACAGAAGCCACAGCAGAGCTCCCAGTCTCCTCTCCATGGCCCCTAGGCTAGTTGCTGGGGTGCTTCCTCCCCTGCTCTGGAGGGTGCCACGTCTTGGATGCAGACAAATTCATTCTGTCATTAGGTTCCTGCAGCCTCACTGAGCACCAATCACACCTGAGCCCTGTCTCATTCATCATAACAGGAAACTCCACCCACAGTGGCCCAGTGAGACTGTAAACTCAATGGTGAGTATGAATAGTGCAGGGGGTAGGAGGCAATATTTCTAAAGTATGAAGGTATAAAGGAGGGCTATGTTTTTTTTTCTAAAAACACTTTATGTAGGAGAATTTTCTGGGATACCACGTGAGAAAAGAGAGATGATACACTGACAAAAATCCATGTCACATATGGGTTAGCCAAAGCCTTGAAGAATTCTAGGAAGAATGACCTACTTGCCTAGTAAATATGACATAAAATTGGAGAAATTAGTTATGTGAAAATCATGAATAAGAAATACTAACTGATAGTGTACATTGTATACTAAAGAAGTAAATACAGTTCCCTGAAACCCAAAGAGTTCTAGAAATCTATGCCATATGATTACCATATGCATAGAAAATGTTTCCATCAAGAGTTTGGGTGGTTAAAAAAAAAAACGGGTCCTGATCAGGCTACACATGCTGGTCAAATTAGAAATTGTCCTCTCCCTCTTATCTTTCTATCTTTTGATTCTTTATTTTTCTTCTTCTCTTCAATTTATTCTTATTTCTCCTTGTCTCTGAGACACTATATGGAAATATCAGATATCAGGGGTATGTGGTCAGTGAATTTCAGGAATTTTAGTTATAAAAATTTTTTAAATGAAAGCAGGTAGTGGAGATGTTTTCTACTGAGCTTCCATGCTCACAATGCCCAGTAAACTCCAGTTCCTTTACCCTCTGCTCAGAAAGTGCTCCTCACAGTGGATTTATAGAGATGTGGACTCCAGCTTTCTCAAGTTTTTTATAGAATGGCAGAGCTGAAAACCTGAAATGAACTTTCCACAAACACCCCACCCTTCCCATCTGTGGTTTGACTGACTGACAAGCTCTCTGGTCTCCTCTCCTAGTCCTTCACCCTCCCTGGGATCATCAGAAAGTCTTCAGTTTTATTGAAACCTAGAGTGCCCCCTAGTGGAATGAAATTGTAATCAAGAAGATCGCTTTGGGTTTTTTTGTGTGTGTGTGTTTTATTAGATCATAACTTTGTACATTACGGCATTTATGGGGTACAATTTACTGATTTTATATGCCATTTGGAATGTTTACATCAAACTGGTTAGCATAGCTTTCACCTCACTTATTTAAGAAGACCACTTTGGACCAACTAACTTCAGCCCCACTCAGCTTATGTTTTCTGATGACAGAAATCTAGATGATTAGAAAACAAAATAACCATCTAGACTAAAGGAGAGATTAAGAATAAACAAGTTACCACTTTTATAAGGCCCTTTCATTAAAAGTGATATCTTAAAATAATTTGAGAATTCTCAATTTGAATTGTCTGATTTAGTCCAAAATAAATATGAAAACATTTCTTAAAGTATTACTATAAGCAAGTAATTTACTACCTCTTCAAAATCAGACAGGCCCAAGGGTTCATGCCTGTAATCCTAACGCTGGGAGGCTGAAGCGGAAGAATCACTTGAGCTCAGGAGTTCAAGACCAGCCTAAGCAAAAGTGAGACCTCATCTCTACAAAAAATAGAAAAATTAGCCAGATGTGGTTGGGCATGCCTATACTCCCATAGGTACTTGGAAGGCTGAGGCAGGGGGATTTCTTGAGGCCAGGAGTTGGAAATTGAAGTGAGCTACACCACCACTCCACCCTAGCTGGGGTGACAGAGTGAGACTCTGTCTCAAAACAAAATACATATATGCAGAAGTGAGGATGAAACATTAGTTTACTGTCTACTGGAATAGACAAAAATATACATAAGTATCATAAAATCCATAATTGGTACCTTATGAGGAGTTTAAAATAAAAGCTATGATCCCAGAGGCAGTACAAATACTTAACACGTGGGATGGTTGGACCAACCCTTGTGATAAAGATTGTCAGTTTCATCTTTCTTTCCTTTTGATGAAAAGAATAGAAAATATAGATAAACAAAATTATTTAATACATAAAACTTACATATAGACTAAAATACCCTTTGATTATCACTCCTCATTCTAATCCTTTCATCATTCATTATTCTAATTAGCTTTGCCTACATGAGCCAAATATGAAACAATAGAATATATACATGTATACAGTATTTTACTTGTAGTTTCTTAAGTAATAAAATATATTTTGTGTATATTTTTCTGTCACTTGCTTTATAAACTCAGTAATAAATCTTGAAGTTCTTGCTAAATTAACACATATATTCTGCTGCATTGTATTCCACATTATTCCAACCTGTACATAGTGGGCTTCCCTTTTTGATGTATGCTTAAGGTGTCAGGTGTTTTAAATTGAAATACAAACTGCAATAAACTTTTTTGAGCACACTTCTTTAGTCTCACATTCCTATGTTTCTTTAGTAGACTAGCAGAATGTGAGGAATGATCTATGTGCTCAGTAGTGAAAAACATTCCACGACAGAGAAAAGATCAAAGGAAAGACTCTGAGGAAGGAGGGGGGGGATTCATTTTCCAATTATTGTGTTGGATGGTTTTCTTTTTTATTACTTTTGTTAATATATTTTTGGATACAGTTTATCAGTTCGTTTGATAAACTCTCTGTAATATTGCTGTGTTAATGTATAGCTGGTGTGTAATATCTTCTGACCAGCCACTGAGGAAATCTTAAAGAAGTAAATCAGCTAGAGAAAAAATACACCCAAAGAGGAATGGAATATAGAAAGAAAAATGTTGTAAAATAACTCTGAGCATAGCGAAAGATATGGATGTGTGTGTGTGTGTGTGTGTAATTTAAGGCAGCAGTCACCAGAAAACAGTTTTATGGAAGACAATTTGTTCATGGAATGGGGTAGGGGATGGTTTCAGGATGAGTCAAGTGTATTACAGTACATTCACTATAATATGTAATGAAATAATAATACAACTCACCATATTGCAGAATCAGTGAATGATGGGGGTGTGGGCTGTAAATACAAATGAAGCTTTGCTCCCTTGTGAGCCACTAACCTCCTACTGTGCAATCAGTTGCTGGGGGGGGGGCAAAGATTTAAAGATTTAAAAGAACAGAAATTTTAAACTTAAGACATGAAACTATAAAAATACTAGAAGAAAGTACAGGGAAAACTCTTAAAGAAATCAGTTTGGGTGAATATTTTATGAGGAAGTCCCCCCAGGCAATTGAAGCAACACCAAAAATACATTATTGGGACCTGATCAAACTAAAAAGCTTCTGCACAGCCAAGAACACAGTAAGTAGAGCAAGCAGACAGCCCTCAGAATGGGAGAAGATATTTGCAGCTTCTGTCTCTGACAAAGGTTTAATAACCAGAATCCACAGAGAATTCAAAGGTATTAGCAAGAAAAGGACAAGAAATCCAATCTTGGGATGGACAAGGGACTTGAATAAAAACTTCTCTGAAGACAGGAACATGGCCTACAGACATATGAAATGCTCATCATCCTTAATCATCAGAGAAATGCAAATCAAAACTACTTTGGGATATCATCTAACTCCAGTAAAATTAGACCAAATCACAAAGTCCCAAAACCAGAGATATTGGTGTGGATGTGGAGAAAAGGGAACACTTCTACACTGCTGGTGGGAATGTAAACTAAGACGTTCCTGTTGGAAAGATGTTTGGAGACCACTTAGAGATCTAAAAATAGACCTGCCATTTGGTTCTACAATTCCTCTACTAGGTATTATCCAGAAGACCAAAAATCACATTATAGCAAAGATATATGTACCAGAATGTTTATTGCAGCCCAATTCATAATTGCTAGGTCATGGAAGAAGCCCAAGTGCCCATCGACCCACAAATGGATCAATAAATTGTGGCATATGTACACCATGGAATATTATGCAGCCTTAAAGAAAGAGTGAGACTTAACTTCTTTCATGTTTACATGGATGGAGCTAGAACATATTTTTCTTAGCAAAGTATCTCAAGAATGGAAGAAAAATTATCCAATGTACTCAGCCCTACTATGAAACCAATTTATAGCTTTCATATGAAAGCTATAACCCAATTATAGCCCAAAAAGAAAGGGAAAGGGGAGCGTGAGGAGAGGGGGAGGATGGGTGGAGGGAGGGTAATTGGTGGGACCACACCTACAGTGCATCTTACAAGGGTACATGTGAAATTTACTAAATTTAGAATATAAATGTCTTAACACAATAACTAAGAAAATGCCGTGAAGGTTGTTAACTAGTTTGATAAAAATAGTTCAAATTGTAAATAAAACCAGCACATTGTACCCCATGATTGCATTAATGTACACAGCTATGATTTAATTTTTAAAAAACAGATATTTACTCAATATTTTCTAAATCAGCAGAAAATATTACCAACATAACAGAAGACAAGTTAAAAAAAAAAAGAAATATTAAAAATCCAAGAGCATGCCAACAATCCCAAAAATCAGAAATAAGTCCAAATATATCAGTATAGGCAAAACACCTATATGCCTCTGGCCAAAAAAGCTGTTTGAGAGAGAACAGTGAAAAGACTTTTGCAGGCATACTTGTGAGAAGCTGAGGCAGAATCCCATATGACTGGGTTGGTTGCAGGCCTAACTTGACCAAACCTCTGGCTGGAATGATATTTCCAGAGAAGTCCAGACTGCATTAAGGAATTAAGGTTGACTTTATAAGGCCAATAAAAAAGCCCTTTGGAAAACTGGCCAGATAACCTTTCCTGATCTGTGGTAAGTGACAAAGGTCACTTGCTGACAGGTCCGGGAATGGAAATGTGCTTGGGGACCTCAAGAGAAGAGGAATTTACCCAATGCATAAAGGTATCTAATGGCACAGATGAAACTTGGGCTCGTGAAAGGCTTTTGAGAAGTCCAGCCTAAGAATTCCTTATAAAAGGCTCCAGCAAAAACCCCTGACTTAAAGCCTACATGGGAGCAGAGGTTTGCACACAAATTCCTATATGCCCAAGAAGTTTCTTTATGCCTTGTTTAAAGATTCAAAGTAACAGTCTCCAAACAGAAAGGTCAGCAAGGGCAGGTATTCAATCTACCTTCTTCCTTCCTAGCCTCAGGCTTCATCAGATAAGAACAAAGAAGTAATGGCTAACAACATGTTCTCCATTAAGATTGGGTTATGTTAAAAGGGTTATATCAAAAGGTGTATGTTGAGTGGATTATCAGAAGCTAATCACGAGGTAATCACATGATGTTTAATTGGATCAATGTAATATTTAATTGGATCAATGAGGTCATTGCTGCATTGTGCTCATGCACAAAATTCCCTATATAAACTAACCACAAATAAAGAAGCTCGCCATTTTGCCTGAGTGAGCAGATGGTCGCCTTTATTTAAGACACAATTTAAATAAGCATGCTTATTCCTCGAAACATTGCTTTTCTGTGAGACCCTTATAGCAACAGTGAGGTTTCATGGAGAGATTGGCCACTGGTCCTAGTCCTGACCTGTACCTGTTTCAGAGGAAAGCTAGCAGTTCAACATGTTCACTTACCCACCTCCCACCCTCTCCACATCCTGCCCCACACAGGGACATTCTGCCTGAACATATCCTCTTGGAAGACTTACTATTTGACTTTGGTTGTATCTTATCTCATTTTAGTTGTGTTTTAGCCTAATATTTCCCAGAAAAAAAATCATAAAACATTCTAGTTTTGATAAAATTTAGGACACGTCTTAGTCCTGGCAATAAAACACTTAGAAATCATTTCCAGGATCCTTAGTTACGTCTGCTGAGGGCTCACTTTGCCATTGTATCTTAATGCTCATTGGCTTCAGTTTATATCAGAGTTGTTTTTCAAGCCTCATATCCAATTCCAGAGGCACCCACTCTTTTGCCTGATAGTTTCCAATTTACAGACACACACGAAACTATTGCAATAAGTGAAATAATCAATGGGGCGCTTTGTAAAGCCTGGAGATGGAAAGAATAACATTGACAATCATTGTTGGCATTATTTGTAGATCAGGATTCAGTGTGTTTTCAACTTCCATGTGGCTTCTCCAGTTGAGGTAACTGTAGCTCCCCACTGTTGCCTCCCACATCCCTGATTTTGCTGTTAATGGTCTCCAGCTGTAGTGGACTTACTCTACGTTTAGTTTTGTGCTCTCATCTCTCATCTCTGGGGTAATTTCAAAGACAGTGGAACTTGAAACATTGCTTACATGGGTAATGGTAAGTTAGTCCTCTGGCTAAGGAATGGGCCACCCTATGGCTTCGCTTGTTTTTATAAGTTGCACAGTAAAGCAGAAAAATCCAAGCAGGAATTCAGCAGCTCTATCCTTATTTTGAAATATGCATAACAAAACAGATCATCTTGTCTTTTGCCAATACTACTTAAATCAGACTTGATTATGTCAGTTCCTTTGATTGTCATAAATCTCTTCAGTAAATGAATGTGGACACTTAACCTCATTGATGCACAGATGGTCTCAGGTATTTCTTTCTATGCTTTACAACTGTGCATCCTTGGAAATCAAGTTTACTAAACTGCTTTTCCTCTCCTAACTCCTAGAAAGTCAATGATTCTAGGAGTTTCTCTTTTATTTATCTGACAACCATTTATCAAGGTTTTAGCATGGCCTAGGGGATGTTCTCAACATGGTTGCCACAGAGGTAAGTGGCTGAAAAACCCTTTGCCCTGGTGGCTTGCAGACTAGTGGGGGGCACACAGTGAACTAATAAACTGATAGACTAACCCAGTGATTTCAGATAGTTCAAGTATTATGGAGTAAATAAAACAAGTTGATGGTATAGAAAATGACTTCAGGGATAAGAAGGATGACTTTAGACTGGATGGTCAGAGCAGGTCCTGATGAGGAAATGATCTCTCTCTTTGAAAAGGTGACACTGGAATGACTAGAAGGAGGTAGCCAGGTGAAAAGTAGAAGAAAGAATTAAGGTGTAGGCAACAGCTATGTGCAAGAGTTTAAAGCAAGAAATGTTTAAAGTCAGGGTTAAAAATGAAAAAATGTGGTATCAGAGGAAGGATTATAAGGGGAAGATGATAAAGAAATGAGATAGAAGAAGAATCAGATAAGGAACCACATCATGCAGTTCCTTGAGGTCTTGTTGAGTTCTACTTTAGTGGACATTGGAAGCCACTGGATTGTTTTAAGTAGAGACAGACTACTATCTAAGTTGGCAAACAAAAGGCTGACCACTGAAAGGCTGCAGACTGAGGAAGAAGTCTGGGTTAGGGAGGGTAGTAGCACAGCAGGAGAGAAAGTAGGTGGATCTGGACACACTGGAGTCAGAGTCCATCCAGAAGACTAACAATTGGGTGGATGATGGTACCACTTACCAAGAGGAACATCACAGGTTGGGGGATGGGGAATGGGCAGCAGCAAGCATATTCTCTTGAACATGTGTATTTGAGAGCACTCAGATGCCTAAGTGGAGATGACAAACAAGAGTGATGCAGATCTGAGGTTTGGGAGGTAGGTCGAGGCAAGGTATACATTTATGGTCATTGGCACAAATCTGGACTAGATGAGATCCTTTCAAGTTTCCTCTTTACTAACTCTATATGTTTGGTTTTTTTTTTTACTTATTTGTTTGTTTTTTACTCTATGCCTATCTTCTTCCATTTGTGTGCAGGATCTATTTAAAAACTTTTTTTCCCCAGAAAGCTTTTCCCAGTTAAATGGAAAACAGTGCAGATAGTAACTTCCATTGATGTCTTCATGACAATATGGTCACTCGTCTTCTCTCTGATACTAAGAAAAGTATCAGTGCACGATAATCAGCAATTACCCACATAATTATGTTTTCAGGTTTTTCAGTTGGATATCTATATATTCCCATATGGGGCATCTTTTCAACAGTCTCTCTTGCAGTAGTTGTGATCCCACTGGACAGAAACCTATTTAATTTACTTTGTGGATAGTAGTACAGTGTATGTGTATGGCAAAGTGTAATAAATATTATTGAACAGAAAAAATGATAAATGAATCCTAAATAGCTCACATTTCCAAAAGGACCTTAAAATAATTCCTATTACAAATGAAATCCAGTTTGCTCTCAATATGCTTTTACTTTCAGTTGTTGATAATTCCTATTTAAAAGAGTCTTATTTATTTTCACATTGAGAAAAGCAGAGATGCTTTTGGGTTACTTACCGAAGTAATCACTTACATACTTTATCAAGTAATGACCCATTCCAAATATTGTAATACTTGTGAATTTTGTGAGTTGAGTAAACTGATAGACAGACCTTTTTCACTTTTTAAATTTTCTGGCTATACCTCAATTCTCCCTGTTTTACTTCCCTCCCCATCTTAGATGTGTATTTCTAATGAACATCATATGGATTGTAATTTTCTAATTAAAAAATTAGCAAGCCAACATTCTGACATAATACAAAACAAACATTTTTTAAACTATCTCCCTGTCTACCTACTTACATATGAGGCCAATCTAATTATGGCATCCACAAAGAAATATGAAGCAGTAAGGAATTTAGTACAAATTTCAGCTGAGGCTGTTGATACAGTAAGAATCTGCCAAAACGACTATAAACAAATGAAAAACTTCACATGCAGGAGAGCATGCCTCAACCAGGGCAGATGATAATGTCACACAAGAGATGGTGCTAATGGGAGTAAAACTCAGTGAGGCCAAACAACTCAGCGAAGAAACAAATCACTTGACTTACAGATACACAGGCTGGTCTGGAGGCTTCCAAAGAGTTTCTGAATCTTAAAAACTTTATGGGACATACACTATATAAAACCATCACATTTATTATACATTTCCTTTCCAGCTATCATAAGAACGTGGGAAATGTTCCAGCCTAACATGGGAGACTGTATTCTGGGAAAAGGTTTGAAGGCAACAGAACATCTGAGTTAAGAGCCTGCAATTTAAGAGTCATTACATCTATGACTCTTTGTTCTCAGTTACTTGGAAAGAGTCACTCTGTACCTTTCAAAAAGTCACTGACTCACTCACATACAAGGTGAAGGGAACACCAGTAATTGCTTCATTGGGATACTTGAGGACAAAATTAGATATTGCACTATGTTGCTTCTCATGATGCCAGATAATAAACATGCATAAATGTTATTTATTATCATCATTATTAATTATTTCAAAGGTAAGACTTTGAAAATGATCTTAAAGCTGGTGAGAAAATATTAAAAACTCAAAGAAGTATTTTTTCCTTATATATTGTTTAAATGCATTGGTTTGTTTATTGAAGACCACACACTCAAAGGTTTCCTTCACCACCACCAAAATTACGCACTTGTTCATTGCATCCATTCTGTTTGCTAAGGAGGATCAGGCGTTTGCTCAATGTCCAACGTGCGATAGACAATGATTATTTAAATCAAAAACAAAACCAAAAGAGCAGAGATTTTTATTATTTTGGAACTCAGAGGCATGGAAAGAAATTATTCAAGCAGTATAATCCCCTAATTTGATACAAATAAGGTGTTAATGGAACACAGAAAGACAAGTGCTTAACTCTGTAAA
Source organism: Galago senegalensis (assembly GCA_963575145.1). Classification (NCBI taxonomy): domain Eukaryota; kingdom Metazoa; phylum Chordata; class Mammalia; order Primates; family Galagidae; genus Galago; species Galago senegalensis. The sequence continues at coordinate 18,310 of CAUYTI010153245.1, forward strand.
GCAACCTAAAAACATCCTTCTAAGAGAAGTGACATTTAAGCTGAATATTAAGGTTTGCCAGGTAGACGGAAAGAAAAGGCCACCTCTGGTAGATAAAATATCATGAACAAAGGTGAAAATAAAAGAAAGAAAGGTGTTGGTGCCTTCAAAAAACTTCAATCCATTTGACATAGTTAGAGACTTAGGTGGGAAAGAAGGGGGTGGCTGGCAAGGTGAGCAAGGACAGAGCTGTGTTATGCTCCGGAGTTTCAACTCTATCCTGCAGGCCTTGCAGAGCCAGCAAAGGACTTGAACAGAGGAGAGCCACGATGAGTACTGAAGATTGGAAAGAGCACCCAGGCCACTGGATTAAAAAAAAAAATAGAGAAAAGAACTAAAAGCAGCAAGGAGATTAGACTAGCAGGGGAGTCTGGGAGAGAGTTGATGAGGTTCTAATCAAAAGCCACAGTGGTGGAAGATGAAAATAAGTGGTAATATGAGATGAATTCAGAGATGAAATTGATGAGACTTACATCAATGTATTGTAGGAAAATAAGGAGTTGAAAACAATTGCCTCTATTATTGAGTACATGAGCAACACAGTTACTCAAATAATACATTGGGATGTGGGGAAAATATTACAATTACAGCTAAAATTGCTTTTATATCTCTTTTTTTTCTTAGAGAGAGAGGGTCTTGCTTTGTCACCCAGGTAGAGTGCAGTAGAAAAATCATAGCTCACAGCAACCTCAAATTCCTGGGCTTAATCAATCCTCCTGCCTTAGTCTGTTAATTAGCTAATTTTCCTTTTTATTATTATTTTTATTAAATCATAGTTGTGTACATTAATGCAATTATGGGGTACAATGTGCTGGTTTTATATACAATTTAAAATACTTTCATGAAACTGATTAACATTTTCTATGGTTTTGTAGAGATGGGTCTAGCTCTTGCTCAAGCTGGTCTTGAATTCCTGGTCTAAATCAATCCTCCTGCTTTGGCCTTCCAAAGTACTCGGAGTCACCATGCCTGGGTTCTAATTTGTTTTTAATATTGACTTTTTGTGCCTTATAATGAATATACTATAGTAAAGGCAAGGGATGTGAATAATCCACATAAATATATGTGTGCCCTAGGACTATAATTCAAAATTTTTTACTAATAAAGATTCACAATTGAAAAGGTTTAGCGACTACTAATTTAAAACCTCTATGTTGGGCCATAGAAGTACTATTAAAGGAAATATTTATTAAAATATCATTCTAAAATCTATAGCAACACATTTAAAAGAGTTATTATCCAATCCAGGAAAAGGTGATAGTCTAAAATAGAGATCTCTACCCTCTCACTGCCTTACTTATCTTACTGTCTAATGTTAACAGTAAGAAGGGCAGATAGACCCTTTTGTACTTTGCCTATAGCTTGGCTCACTTCTTCATTATCATACATGTCAAACTAATGAAAATGGATTTTTGATTGCTTTTTTCCCTCTTGCTTAACAGTTTGGTAGACATGTAAACTGTACATTTAGACAAAAGCACGAAGAACTAGACCAACAACAAGGTGAAGATACAAGCTATCATTATTGACCCTTTAGCTAGTGGAGTGGGAGACTTAAACAAGCCTTGAAAATGTCCACAGAATGACTCAGGAAGATGGGATAGTACTGCTAGAATTAATGATGGTAAGTTCAAAAGGAAAGGAGGATACTGTGAGGAAGATCAGAGGGAAATGAGTCTTTGATAGTCCATTTAATGGAGATTCTGAAGAAAGAAGGGAAAGAATGGCTGAGGGTTGCAAAAGATGAAACTTGTATTTTCCATTTTACCCCTATTCCTTACCTCGATATTTTTCTTTGCTTACTTTCTAGGTACTAATGAGTACTCTTTTGACTTTTTGCTTTCAATCAGCAATCCAAACTTTTGACATATTTCAAAAAGATATGTATTAGAAGTTTTCCAAACCACTGGGAATTCCTCAGTTCTGCTTCCTCATAAAAGTAATGATAAATTAGAAACATATACAACAGAGAAAAGTGCCAAATAGAATTCTTAAAAAGTAGATAGCACTGCTTGAAAATGAAAAAGCACTTTGAACTAGATATTAAGGAAAAGAAAAGTAGTACATCAAATTATTCAAGAAACTTATGGTTCTAGTTCAAGATCATAAGGACAGGGTTAATGAAATAGTCAATAGCTGACTAAATACAGAAGTGAAAAAAAAACAGAAAGGAACTTTTTCTAAATGACTATAACATGAATATCTGGATAATCAGAAGAATTCATCCAGGTGACAGACCAGAACACTACATTGTGTGTGCCTACTCTACAAACTATTCCGAGAAGTATGCATTGGGGTGACAGGATCCAGTTTCATCAGCCTTCTTTCCCATGAATAACTTATCCCAGATGAAACTATCTGAGCTACTACAACACAGAAAAGAATCACTGAAGAATTCAATATAAGGAAAGTTCAAGCACCTCTTGATCAAATCGACTAACGTGAGACTGTCAGAGCAGATGACCCCATTTATATATAAATAGACATTTAAATTCTTAATGCTCATATAAGTGAGAACATGATCAGAAAATTAAGACAGAAAAAAATGCTAGGAGCTTATTAACTTTCAGAGTGATACATGGCTTTTGGAAACTCAGCGATAGATACTCAATACATTGCTTGGTAAATTTGATCTTCCTCTCAGATCTGCACCCGGGGAAATGAAAAAGAAAAAAAGAAAAATAGAAAAAAAATCTATTGAAAAGGTTGCGAGGTGTATGCAATATTAGTAAGGAGGCATGCAACTTGGCTCTTTAACCTTTAACCTTTCTCAACAGAGCAAATTGAGAATTTGGAATTCACACCCACAGGAGACAACCAAAATGTTTTCAAAACTTCAGCAAGGCTGAAGTTGGTAATGCCGCAAAACTCTGAGGATCAAGAGAAATAGGAGCTTAGACTCAATGGAACTCTTTTTTCAATCACCCACATTGAACTATTTTCACCTAAAGATAATAAACAAATAAACCTAACATGTTTCCTGATTCTTCTAAGGAAAGCTTTCAAGATATTATGTCCTTAGGTGAAGAAGCAGCTGCCTGCTCACGTCAAAGGCTGAAAAAAGGAGTAATGATGAGCTGAAAAGGCACTAATACAAAGGGAGACTAGGCCTTTTGTGACAATGAGAGATTTCACAATTAAGTGCTTAAACTACTTGACTTTTACATAGAAGTTGATCTGCACCTCCCATAATGGTAGCATCAGCCAAGAATCAAATGTCATATTTCCATGAACACAGAAATCGAGTTTTAAATTGCTGTCTGTATGAGATATGATTAGCATTTCTGTGCTAGATGAGAGGCACAAACTCAGGTGCACATTCAAGTGGTAAATCCTGCACCCTTACAGTAAATGTTAATTCATGTCAGATAGTGATCACCGTGCCACCCAGCCCACTGCTGCTGCAGACCATAAATATGGGCCAGGCAAACTGTCACTGGCTCCTGGGCAAGATTTTCATCTAAAAGGCACTGGTGATGCCTGGCATCTATTTCAATATTAGCAGGAAGTGCTAGGAGTACTAGGTATCAGACTGGTAATAAGGCAAATTCTCTCTGTGACTCAACTGCTCCCCGACTACCAGTAGACAGTACAGGAAATGGCACTGAGGCCTCCAACTTACCATGCCAGCACTTAGCAAGGTTTTCATTTGAGTAAACTGTCTTTTCAGTGCACTGAATTGTACCTGGGAGATTGGAAATAGTGAATACAGTTTCCCCAAAGTGTCTAGTTGATAATGAGGAAGTAACTGAGAAATTAAAAGAATATTACTCTGCTGAAGAGCAACGGAATCAAATTGCTACAAAGACTTGGTCCAATTGCAATGTTCTTCCCAGAACTGAAAAAAAGACAAGTTATTTGTTTATCCATTTATTCATTTACTCCACACGTCTTGACTAAGCATAGGGGATAGCTAAACTATCCAGTTTTGTATCCCAGCATTGTGAGGAGTCAGGGAAAGGTTTATATCTTGCCTCAATTGTAAATTCAAAATTAAAAGCATATTCCTGAGTTACAGTTAAGACTAAATTAGTTAACACATGCAAGGATCTTAGAGCACAGTGCTTACTAAGCATTAGCTGTTAGTACTCATCAACAAAGATTTACTCTGTGCCAGTTACACACATTCCTTAACCAGTGACATTCTGTCTTTGAGACACAGTGGATCTACTTTGCCAGGATCTACTTTACCTTCTTTCATGTAAGTTTTCTGATATTTTAAGTAAGTTTTTAAAATATGCATAAATGAGTTAATCTATCCTTCTATTAACATTTTATCTGATAATATAAGAAACAGGTAAAGATGGAATTTTCTAATCAAATGAAAATGTGTTCTTTTTTTTGAAAGTATGAAAGTTTGTTGAAGAAGAGGAAGTTAAAGATTTAAACTTAAGACATGAAACCATAAAAACACTAGAAAAAAGTGTAGAGAAAACACTTGAAGAAATTGGCCTGGGCAAATATTTTATAAGGAGCTCCCCCCCCCCCAGGCAATTGAAACAACATCAAAAATACACTACTGGGACCTGATCAAACCTAAAGAGCTTCTGCACTGCCAAGAACACAGTGAGTAAAGCAAGCAGACAACCCTCAGAATGGGAGAAGATATTGCTGGTTATGTCTTCGACAATGGTTTAATAACCAGAATCCACAGAGAACCCAAACATATTAGCAAGAAAAGAACAAGAGATCTCATCTCACGTGAAGAGAAACTTCTCTAAAGAAGACAGGCACATGGCCTACAGATATATAAAAAAGTGCTCATCATCCTTAATCATCAAAGAAATGCAAATCAAAACTACTTTGAGATATCATCT
>CAUYTI010153252.1:0-15880 GCA_963575145.1 Galago senegalensis
CACAGGGAGAGAAAGACAGCTTGGCTACAGGTGCAAGCTCACTCCTAGAATTGTTTGACAGCAAGAAACGACTACACACTCTTAGGTGGCATGTAGCAAAATGTCTTTATTTTCTACTCCCTTTTATTGGGAGCTAGTCACATACACCACATTGATCAATAATCCTAACATCCTCAACTCTTATCTTAAACTAGAGAAAAGAAAGAAAGTCTGGGAAACTGAGATAGCCATCTTAAGCTAGCCTCAGGCTATTCCTCTTTGAAGACCTAAAAGAACAATACATTATCTGACTTCCGTTGTTAAAGTTAAAGGTTAGGATAAACAGAGGAGTAAAACCTTTCTCTTCTATGTACTCAATTAAATTTCCGAGAAACTGGCTCCATGACTGTTTTCTTATGGTTTTGGAGACCCTGCAGTTATGATGGAGTATTTTACTCAACATCATTACGACGGAGTTTTTCTTTTTACTCACATCAACCTTTGAGTCATGTCCTCTGCACAGATGGGCCGTTTCAACCCTTATCTGACAGGCTGACTTGACCGCACAGTCAGGGTTCCCTGTAGGAGGTTTTTACACCTGGCCTGCAGGCCTCCACTGTGTTTCCCCAGGTCACTTAGGGCCTCCACAAAAGTGCATAATACTCACAAGTCTTTTCTCTCAGTTTCTGGAATTAAAAGAGCACATTTCATTTAATTTTTGTGGGGGTTTACCCCACACATCAAGTTTTTCAAAGAACAGGTATTTGTCCCCAGAGGGGTGGAGAAAAGAATATGAGTGGAGCTGTCAGGCACCATCAGGATAGCTCCAGTTGGTTGGAAGGAAACAGTGGCATGGAGTTTTTGCAACAGATCTCACCCTAACACAGGATATGGACAATCTGGCATAACTAGAAAGGAGTGGGTAATAGTGCCCCTGCCCGGGTCCATTATGTGGGCAGTGATCCAAGAGACTGCCTGGAGTTCCCTGGTGGCACCCACAATTGTTGCCTTTTGTTTTGTGACAGGTCTTTGGGATCTCTTTAAGACTGAAAATGTTGCACCTGTGTCTACCAGAAAGTCCACAGGTTGACCCCCAACTTCTAAGGTTATCATGGGCTCCCAGGGGTCTAGGGGGAAAAAGCCCCAACTCCCTCATTTAACATTTTCTTCAAGGAGGATTTTTGGCCATGCCTGTGCCTGTGCTCTAGCTATTCTCTGGGGGCATTCATTTTTCCAGTGTCTTATTTCCTTGCAATAGGCACATTGATTTGGCTTTGGGGGGGTCTAGAACCCCTACCTTGTGGAGATCCCCTGCCTTGTGGAGCTCCCTGGGTCCAGGAGTGTTCTTGTAGGGCAGCTATAACGACTTTAGCCATCTGTTTGGTGGTGGCCACGTTCACTGACTCCCAGTTGTTAAAAACCCACAGGGCTACTTCCACCAATTCACTGAGATTTTTCCCCTCAAAACCCTCTGACCTTTGTAGCTTCCTCCTAATATCAGGGGCCGATTGTGCAACAAAGGCTACGTTTATAGCCCACCTATTTTCTGGTGCCTCTGGGTCAATAGGAGTATAAGTTCTATATGCTTCTAATAACCTTTCTAGGAAGGCTGCAGGGCTCTCTGTGGCTCCCTGAATAACCTCACTGACCTTAGACAAATTGGTGGTCTTTTTAGTAGCTGCCTGGAGGCCCTGCATCAGAATCTGGTGGTAGCAAAGTAGAGCTTCTCTTCCCTCAACAGAGTTAGGGTCCCATGGGGGTCAGTCACTCAGGAAACAAGTCTCTAACAGGGCTGCATTGGTGCTGGGATGCCCATCTTGTCCTAGAACATCCTTCTTAGCCACTCCCAGAATGCATTCGTGGTCCTTAGACATGAACAACACCTGAAGAAGTTGCTGACAATCATCCCAAGTGGGTTGATAGGTGGAAAAAAAAGATAGTTTCAAGAAGAGAGCTTAGCCCCTGTGGTTTCTCTGAGAATGGGGGGTTTTGGGTTTTCCAATTGTACAGGTTGCTGGTGGAAAAGGGGACATATATCATGAATGGCTGTCCCCCTGAGGCTGGGGTGGGTGCTAATTGGCACAAGGGTAAACTTGGAACCACTGAAAAAGGAAGTCCTACCCCAGGGGATTTAGGGTGGAGGTGGAATCTGGGCTCAAGGGCTGGTATGTGGTTCCCTCAGGTCTGTGGGGGATCCCTCACAGTTCCCTGAATCCACAGTGCTGAGGGAGCCTAAAGTGCCAGTGCATCCAGGTTGGGGTAGTACAGAGGAGGATGCAAAAGGTAGGGTTGGAGGGGTGGGTCTAGGATGGGGTCCTCAGGAGGAGGGGCAAAAGGGGGTATTGGTATTGTCTTCCTCCAACTTTGAGACCTGGATTTTTGGGGCAGTGTGTCTGGGTGTGTCCTGGTGGAGCAGCAAAAAGAACATGGGATAGAGTTAAGTAATTGGTACACTTCTGAATGTAAGCTGGGTATTCGGCATGATGTCAATCCACACATTGATATAGGGTATCTAGTCTGGGTGGCCAGTGTAGCTGTACATGATTATCCTGATGCTGGAGAGAAGTGGGAGGTTAAAGGACCCAATAGGGGGCCAGCCTGTCCCAAAAGCCGGCCAATCCAGTTCATGAGGGTGAGTAAAGTGCCTGGTGTCACTTTTTCACCATATCCCTTGGTGCAGCAGCTAAAGTCAGAAAAATTTCTAAGAAGACACTCTAAGGGAGTCAGTGGGGCAAATGGTCCCTGTCCCATTGCAATCAAATAATCAAGCAGACACTTGACAAACAAAGACACACAAAAAGCAGCACACAAATGATTGATAACCACAAAAAACTGACAACCTGAGGAGACAGGGAGACATCTCTCCTCTATCTCAGGAACTGACCCTCAGCTGCATCCAGCTAGTCAAGTTCTCCCAAATTCTCTAGAGATCCAGACAGACTTACCCAGGGTGCAACAGTCAAATCACCAAAACAGAAAATTGGAAACCTGTGACCTGAGTTTCCACATGGCTGAGAGCCTGGGGTGGAGGGACTTTTCTTTGAGGCCTTCTCCTGGAGCTGTTGGCTGGTGACAGGTCCAGGCAGGGGTCCGAGGGTGGGGATCCCATTGGGGCCTCCAGATGAAATAACCTTGGAGACCTGAAAAAATAAACTCAGACCCACTTAGATGCAATTAATTGGTGATTGTTTACACCTGTGCAGGGGCCACTGCTTTGGGAGACAGGTGACCCTGAAGTACAGGGCCTGCTGTCTTTTACACTTTTTTTTTCATTTTTTTTTTCTGGGTAGCTTAAGCAAGCAGGAGGTACAAAAGCAGAATGTTGTGGTTGGCAGGGTTACAGCTTGGTTGACAATGGATACATCTTAAATCATAATGTTTATAGTTATATAACAGTGATTAACACACTCTTGGTTGACAATGGTTATAGTTATATAACAGTGATTGACACAGCTTCCACCATTGTTCATCCACTGGGAACTTGGGGGTTTTTTTGTGAAACTTAGGACTTCCGATGCCTCTTGGAATCAACTCGGGGGGGGGCAATGGGAATGAGCTGGGAAAGCCTAAAGGGTGGGAGAACGGGATGGGGTGGGGGAACAGGACTGGGAGAGAGGGTGGGAGAACAGGACTGGGAGAGAGGGCAGGGGGGTGGGAGAGGGCAGTGGGGGAACGGGAGAGGGAGAGCTTGTAGCACCATCTTGAATGGGGGATACTATTTAGTTGAGTTTTAAAAAGTGTCAGTTACCCTCTGGGATGAATCTGGTTTCTGGAGGGGCAGACTGGTAAATTAAATGGAAATATTACAGGGACCAGCAGCCTTGAGTCCTTCACTTCTGTAAGAGTAACATGAATTATCATCATCCCTACTAGAATGTGATTTTTTTATTTACCATCTTGACCAGGGCTGGGAATAGTTGCAGAGGTCTCCACTTGGTCTTCCACATCCCGGTAATTCTTCTCCCACAGATGAGAGGCTTAACGTGCTGACTGCATCAGATTCCCAACACATCTGCACCAGCTGCACCAGCTGCACATTTGTGAATGACTCGGTGCCCCCATAGTGAACTGGATCTCAGCCAGCATTCTCTTTATTACTGTGCTCCTCATGTGTTCCCATTCTACAGGGGCCACAGAGATGGTCTGGATCTCCGGAAGTCAATGTCAACTGCAGTCACCAATCCTCAGATATCAATAGTGTGTGTTCCCCTGGTTTCCAGTAGCCCAGGGGAAGCAGCCAGTCTCCAAGTTGGTCACAGTGATTCTTGTCTCCTGGTTTTCATACCCTTGTGAAGTTTCCTTCCACAAAGTGTAAGAATGGACCTGTGGTCACCAATAGAATACTGTGAAGATGGAGAATGTGACTTCCACAGCTAGGTCATAGAGACATTGTGACTTCTGTCTTGTTCTCTCTGGGATAATGTGCTCTCAAATCCTACAGACACTCAAGCTGCCTGTGGTCCATGTAGCAAGCAACTGAGGTCTCCTGTCAAAATCTTGGCAACCATGTGGGTGAGCTTCTCTGGATGAGGCTGCCCAGCCCCAGCTGACGTGTTGATGCCCCCTCAAGAGAGACCAGGAATCAGAACCTTCCAGCGAAGATGCAGCCAATTTCTTGACCTTCTGAAAGTTTGTGAGACAGTAACAACAATGATAAATTCATGTATTGGGTTTAGGAGGAATTGGTTGCATGACAACAAATATCTGGTCTATTTCCATAGTTACCTGTTGACAACTATTATTACTATTTACTGTTTGAGTAAACATATGTAGATTCCTTTGAATAAGACAGAAAATTATTACTGAGTCCAGTTGCCACGGTGTTTCATGGTCTTCCTTCTTGGGACCTGGCCTCCTCTTCAACCAAAGGGTTCTAGGTGAAAATGGGATTAGTCTAGAAAAGTGGTAAGGTATTACAGCTCTCTATTCAGCCAACCTTCTTTAGCCTCCTAATCATCTACCCTTAATATCTTCTGAGAGTACAAGTATGACTCTCGGTGGCTCCACTTATGTTATGCCCCTGGGGGCATTATGTTCTTTGAATGTCTCTGAGATCCTGTGGGTTAGGAGCCTTGGTCGCCACTCCAACCTAATTACAATAATTGTGTCCACCTGACTTCTATTGCTCCAGGTGCCATTGTCCCCACTTCTTTGAGTGAATCTGATTCTGTAACAGTCACTGCCATTGTCAGCACAGGCCTACAGAGGAACACCACTACCACCACACTCATCAGCATGTTGCCAGAGCCTGAGTAACTGGCAAGCCTGCTGGGCCCTGCAGCAAATAATCATTTGGCAGATTGTCCAGCCTGGCATGATAAGAGTGTCTACACCAGCCTGCCAGCTTTCCCTGAGTCTGCAAACCCCTTGCCACCAGCTGTCACAGTGATACTGCGATTTCAGCCTTATTTAGCACAGCCATCACTTTTCTTATGCTTCTAAAAGCCATACTAGTAGCAAGTTCACAGAGTCTCCTGGTGAGGGGGTCCTGCCAGAATGTTAAATCCTGGATCCCAGAGGATGTTCCCATGGCAATAAAACATACCTTGTCTAAACTTAACAGATAAGATCCTGCACCCTTTTACCAAACACTCTTGTAATCTAGTCCCACATAGCTCTTTGACCCCTGCTGGAACACACTGCTTAGGCCTCACCGTTCCTCTGGGAACCCTTTTCTCCCTCCTGACACTGAGCACATCTCCTGCTCTAGTGCTAGGACTTAACCTAGTTATGGGCCAAGAGGGGATCTGGGAAGATAGTGAAGAAAATAAGCCTTGTCTTAGTGAGAGAAGACTCTGCCATGTTTCAAACGAAGGAGTTTAGCTCTTAGAAGGGCAGGGTAACCCACTTCTGCAGACTCAGATGATTAAGGAAAATCAGTGAACTTAAGATTTTAGGGGCCTTAACCCAGATTAACTCTGTGAATATGTCAGGGTGCCGACGTTTCCCATTCAGGGCATTGACTTTGGCAGAGTGGACCAGCTTTGGTGAGAGTTTAACCTTCTCTGGAATTCTACTTCTCTTCAAGATTAAGTTATGGGCCTGATCCTTAGCTTTCTCTGTCCTCCCTGGGCAGAAGATAAACAGCCTCTTTGGTTACCAAGGAGACCCTGCAGGTGGCTTTTGCAGGCTACCTAGCAGTGAGCCTTTCTTTACCTTCTACTGTGGTGTCAACTTTAGCAAAGTCAGTCCCATATTCCTATCATTGCTATTTTGTTATGCATTCCTAAACAGCCCTGTGCATCCCTTCCACTGGATACCAACCCACTTTGCCACCAGTTAAAGCTTTTATTATTATTTTTTTGAGACAGGCTCTCACTGTCGCCCTCTGTAGAACACTGAGGCATCATAGCTCATAACAACTTCAACTCCTGGGTTCAAGTCATCCTCCTGCCTCAGCCTCCCAAGTAGCTGGGTCTACAAGTGCCTGCCACCACATTCAGCTAAATTTTAGTTGAGACAAGGTCTCTCTGTTGCTGAGACCATTCTCAAACTGCTGAGCCCAAGCAATCTGCCCCTCTGAAGCTCCCAGAGTGCTCATAGAGGCATGAGCCACTATGCCTGGTCCACTGCCATTTAAGCAGGGGTCCTCAAACTTTTTAAACAGAGGGCCAGTTCACTGTCCCTCAGACTGTTGGAGGGCTGGACTGTGGGCCCCAGGATGAGTCGGCTGCTAAGCAGGACAGGCAGTGGCGGCAAAAACATCCAGCAGGCCAGATAAATGTCCTAGGTAGGCTGCATGTGGCCCATGGGGCATAGTTTGAGGACACCTGACTTAATGCTTTACCTGTTAGCTCACCATCTTGTGCTGGGGCCATCTAAAGTCCAACTACCAGCCACCTACCAGAGGCAGCTCCTCAGAACTAGCCAGCAGGTGGGAACTGTGTCAGAAGGTAGCTGACTGGAGCATAATGAAGTGTCAGGCAAGACCACAAAGGTCAACTCCTCCTTTCAAGTCTGGATCAAAATTTTTTCAATACATGGTCCTTTTCCCCACTTCAGTGCCATGGGGATTGCTGGCTCTCATGCCCACAGAGGCCACAAAGCAGGGCAGTACTCATGCCTAGTCTTTGGTGCCTAATCAGTAGCCCTGGACATGACAGCAAGAAAAGACAGCTGCTCTGGAACTGTGATTAACCCAAAGACTCATCCAGGGCCTCTGGCTCTCTGCTCTGTTCCTTTGGTCTCCATCAAAATGGACAAGGTATAGTCTGCACCTTCCACACAGAATGAGATGTGGGAGGGTGCAGGAAGCAGCCAGGGAAGGATCCTGGCATCCTTGAGGCCTGGGCCCAGTGCCAACACTGAGCTCCTCTTCTACTGTTTGAAGCCAGATGATCCCAAAGCCCAGTGGGCATATGAAGGAGATCTCAGGAAACAAGATATAGTCCTGATAAAGACCCCAGCATGGGAGACTGAGGGAAGGACTTGAGCCTGATCATTCCAGATTCCAGTGCCCCCAAACTGCCTAAAGCAGCAGTACCCAACCTATTGAGCAGCAGGGAATGGTTTTATGGAACACAGTTTTTCTATGGACTGGGGTAGGGGGGAGGCATTAGATTCTCGCAATAAGGGCACAACCTCGATCCCTCACATGCACAGTTACAGTAGGGTTCATCCTCCTATGAGAATCTAATGCTGCCACTGATCTGACAGGATGAGGAGCTCAGGTGGTGATGGGAGTGATGGGAGTGGCTGTAAATACAGATGAAGCTTGCCCACCACTCACATCCTGCTGTGTGACCCAGTTCCAAACAGGCAACAGACCAGTGTTAGTCTGCAGCCCAGGGGATGGGGACCACAGCCTTTAGATAGTGGGTTAATTTTGGCAAAACCAGAGCTTGACACAGTACTTAGCACCCAGGAACTGAACCTAGCATCTCCTGAGAGTGACTTTGGGATAGGCCAACGGGAGCCACATTTGTGATGTTGAACATAATAGAGCAGAAGCTCTAACCCAAAGACTACCTAATTTAAATGTAACAATAAGTGTGAATTTATGTAGAGGTTGGTCCTCACCTATCACACGATTTGAACAGGATTTCTATTGCTGACAAAGAGTTAATGCCATTACTGCTATGTTTTGTTGCCTATATTCATTAGAAATTAGTCGTGCACAAAGAAATAATAAATTTTTGAGATGATGGATATGCTAATTGCCCTATCACTATACATTATATGTACTGAAACATCACTGTGTACCACATGAATTATACAATTATTATTTACCAAATAAAAATTTTAAAAGTAGTTGTAATAATGTGGACTTTATCCCACCCAAGTTCATGGACCCAATGAGTTCCATCCCCTATCTAGGTTAGAAGCCCTGTCCTGGTGCTGTCCTACCTGTGGTCAGCCAGGGATGCCATGGGGCAGCCTCCAGAGGCATGTAGGGCCATGGAACAGGACTGCTCAAGAGGGCACCAAGGGAGGTTAGCCAGCAGGGTCTCACCTGGGTGTGATTGAGTGCAGTTGTGTCTTGCCAGGACCCACAGGGTCATCAGGGCCAGGCACCCCTCCCCTACATTGAAGTAGCTCTAGGGAGGCTGACCTCTCCCTTCCCAGGGAGTCATTACTCAGGTCAGGGATATGGGTGGGCAGGGGCCAGGCGGCAAGCAACATGGATGCATCTCCACTGGATGATGGACTTGGCAGGGACCTGGGAGACCAGCCTTTGCTGTTGGCCTTGGGCATAGAGCTCTTGGGGCCCCCTTCTCCTCCTGACCTTCCTAATTCTCTGCCCAGGGGATGAGCTGATGGGAGTCTCAGCAAACAACCCAGCAGGGTACCTGGGCTTCTCTTCTGGCCTTCTCTTGTGTTCAGTGTGGGTTAGAGGTTAAGAGGGACCCTTTCTTGTGTCTCTCTCCTTCCAGGGTCCTGGGCCCAGTCTCCACTGATTCAGCCAGCATCAGTATTAAGAGCTCTGGGATAGTGTCATCATCATCTTGATAAAATCAGAGCTTGGCACATACTTAGAATGCAGGGACCATCCCCAGTTAGTCTATGGAGTGTGACTTTGCAGGAAGCCAAGCAGGATCTGTGACCAGTGGCATGGAAAGCTACCTCCAAACTGAGGGTGGCCCTCAGCTCACTGACGGGTGCTTGGCAGAGGGACTGGAAGGCCGGGACACAAGTCACTGAGCAGCACCCCCCCCTTCCTGGGGCCAGCAAGTAAGGAATGGGCCTGGGGCAGCCTGGCCCCACTGTGGAGTCAGGGACTATATCCACTATGGACTCCTTTTCTCCTCCTCTTCCCCTCACTGCAGAGGTAGGGACAGGCCTTGGTGACCCAGGGCAGTCCTCCAGCCTACTTCAACCTCTCTTGTACCCTCCTCAATCAGCTCTTCCTGGGACCCTGCTTATCAAGTGTATGTCTCTGTGTTTGCAGATCCCTCTCCAAGTCTGTGCTGACTGAGCTGCCCTCCCTCTCTGTGCCCCTGGGAGTGATGGCCATGCTTGCCAGCATTCTGAGCCACAACATTGACATTGGTGGCAAAGAGACTAGAAGCCAGTTCTTCCTGGAAACGTAGTCAACATGAAGGAAGGGAAGGAGGAGGTAAAGGGGAAGGTGCAGAGGGAGGTTGAAGGGGACCCAAGGGAGAGTTTGAGGTATGCTAGAAAATGCTTAACAACCAGCTGTCCAGATAGGAAAGATCTGAGCTTTAGTGCCTGCCAATTTCCATGGTGTCAACACTCCAGTTGTGGCTGATTTCAGCGTGTCACTGAGCACGGTTATAGAGGTGTACACAATTATGCTTGCCTAAGATGGAATTAGCTGGTTGAAGCCATTACAGACCCCAAGGGAATCTGAAGCCTTGATGTTCTTGTTTTAACCTGGATACCAAGACAGTTGGGCAAGGCAGTATTAAGAGGTAGTCCTGTGAACGCCCTGGGCTCCCAAGAAAGTCCTCATTGCTGCTGTTGTGTGAGAGAAACTAACTTTTCTCCAGCAGTCTGGATAGATAACAATGACCAGCCAGTGCAATGACCCCTTCTCAACCTGTTGGTGGAGCAGCATGAGAAGCCCAAACTTCTGGGGGCCAGTCCAACTTTAAGTTTGTTCATTTAGTCATACACTTAATTCTTATGCTGCTTGATCTTCAATTAGCAGTTCCATGAACCTGTGAGTTTCTGAACTCTGGGCATCCTGGCTCAGCCTGAAGATGTGTTCCCAACATTACTCAATGCCACCAGAAGTCTACACCCAGAATAGCTGTCACAGGCCTTCCTACAGGTCTCAGCGATAGATCATTTTTGTTGAAGAGGAAGCACTTTGGCCTGAAGCTGGTGGCAAGAGCTTTCAGGAAAGCATCAGAGTAAAAGAAAGATCTGTGATGACAAAAGACTTAAAATGTTTTTTTCTGTTTTCTTCTCTCCTCTTGTAACCCCCACTGTCTAGCACCTACTTCTTTCCTTCCCCCCCAGCCTCCTTGTCTTAATGAATGATTATCCTAATAGATTACTCATAAAAAAGACTTGGGGTCACCCTTGGGTCTTCTCTTTTACTTAATAACCCACCCCACACCAAGTCTCATCAAAGCTTAACATGTGTGTGCACAGACATTCTCTCTCTCTCTCATATATGTGTGTGTGTGTGTGTGTATGTGTGTGTGTGGTGTGTATGTGTGTGTGGTGTGTGTGTGGGTGTGTGTGTGTGGTGTGTGTGTGGGTGTGTGTGTGTGGTGTGTGTGTGTGTGTATTTACAAACAACCACTTTTTAAAAATCTCTTTTTGGGAGGACTCAGCTTTCTTCTTAGAGCTCACCACAGTTTAAATGATTACTTGGAATTTTTAAGTGGCAAAAATTATAACAGTATACAGTAGAACCTCTGTAAGTTGACCGCCCAAGGGACTATAACAAACTGGTCAATGTAGGGAGCCAGGCCCACTGTGCTGACAAGTACATGTGGTGCATGTCCAGTCTATGAAAATTAGGTCAGCTTAAGGAGGTGGTCAGTGTAGGGAGGCAGTCAACAATGAAGGTTCTACATTTTTTGGAAATACCCTTAAAATGTTAAAGCAAGTAATACAAAAGAGGATTGTAAAAACATATTTGAAATTTTAACCTACTGTTTATTTTTAAAAAGGTCTTCATGTGTTTTAAAATATAAGAATGAGGCTTGGTGCCTGTACCACAGTGGTTACAGCATCAGCCACATACACCAAGGCTGGCGGGTTTGAACCCAGCCCAGGCCAGCTAAACAACAATGACAACTGCAACGAAAAATAGCTGGGCATTGTGGCGGGTGCCTGTAGTCCCAGCTACTTGAATTGCTGAAGCTCAAGAGATGGTGATTTCTGTGAGCTGTGACACCATGGCACTCTACTGAGGGTGACATAGTGAGACTCTGTCTCAAAAAATAAAATAAAATTTAAGAATGAGGAATATGATAAAAAATAGCTACAAATATTACAACTGCACACAGAGCAGACAGAAGATGCTAATCTTATGAAAAAGAGAAAGAATAACAAAATCTGAGGGTTTTTTTTATAGCAACAAAAATGAGCTTGGAAAAAACATGGATGAAGGTATGTGAAATGTATTTAATTCCTTTTATACCATAGAAGGGAAGCAAATAGAATTTGCTGTCAGAGCTAACTAGGATGCCTGTCTTAGGCACTGCGGAGCCATCTGGAATTGTGCGCCCTGAATAAACATCCTTGGCCCTGAGGTGTGCACTTATACCTTGTAGCAGGGCCTAGCATCTCAGGTTCAGTCTTGTGGCTTTGAACTTTGAAATCCTCTTTGGAGCTTCTGCTGTCCCTTCTGAGACAGTATCTTTTCCTTCTGCCAGGGCAGGTCACATGGTAGGAGCGGCTTGGTGCAGCACCAGGGATACAGGCAAAGGTGCTTTTTTTTTTTTTTTTTTTTACCACATTTCCAGGAAAAGCCTCCACTATCCCTGGTTAGAGTAAGAACTCTAGCTGAGAATTATCTTGTTCTTCTCTCTCCAAAGAGGCCTTGTCAGGCTCTCTGCAAATGGCAATTTCACAGAGAAGATTCCTTAAAACCCTTGGGTCACCATGCCCAGGGCCCCACGTGTCTACAGCATCCCAGAGTCTTTCTGTGTCCCAGCCTCATGAAGGACCATGCTTCCCTCTTGAAGGTTCTGCAAATATTCTATAAAAACCTCCTAGTGTTCTGATAACTGGGGGGTCTTCAGCACACTGGCCATCTCCAGGGCTCAGGTACCTGCTGTGTCTGGCTCCCTCTTTCCTTTCACTGAAAACTAACGTCACATTGTTTATCTGGCCCTTCTTTGTTTCAGTGCTGTGGAAAAAATAGATTGCCGGTGCAGACTCATCCTCAACTCCTGAACTGCCACAACTGTAGTGGTCAGGGCCTGGATGGTGCTTGGAATCATTAACTTGATTGCTTGTCTTTCTCCTTGCACCACTTTTAACCTTGAATTATCCTTATGAGAACTCCCCTGAGTGAGGGCTCCCATAGTCTCATTTAAGATCTGATCTTTTCTTGTCCCCCCTCCATTTGTGAACCCCATCTCAGGCTCACCGTCAAGTTTACCCAGCAGGTTCTTGTCTCTCCAGTTCTTCCAGTCGAGCCCACAGTTCCTCATCTGTAGGCAAAGCATCCTTGGACTTGATGTCTTCCTCAAAATCTGAAGTTTAGGGTTCTGAATGAGGTTGGTGTACAATTCGGGGTTTTCTCTTCAATTCAGAGTCATTTTCAACATACTCTCTTATGACGATAAGATTGCCTGCCCCCATTGCTCTGTCCCTGGACATCCACTGTGAATGCAACTTTGGATTTGAAGTTTCTCATCACTTTTTAAAAGTCATCCAGTGAAAACCATGAGATGAAACTAACATCTTACAGCCACCTAATCTTTGATAAGCCAAACAAGAACATACACTGAGGAAAAGAATTCCTATTCAATAAATGGTGTTGGGAGAACTGGATAACCACATGTAAGACTGAAACTTGGACCCACACCTTTCTCCAGTCACAAAAATTAATTCAAGATGGATAAAAGATCTAAATCTGGCTTGGCACCCATAGTATAGCAGTTCCAGTGCCAGCCACATGCACCGAGGCTTGCAGGATCAAACCTGGCCAGGCCAGCTAAACAAATGACAACTACAACAACAAAAAAAAGCCAGGCATTGTGGTGGGCAACTGTAGTCCCAGCTACTCAGGAGGTTGAGGCAAGAGGATAGTTTGAGGCCAAGAGTTTGAGGTTGCTGTGAGCTGTGACACCTGGGCACTCTAGTGAGGGTGACATAGTGAGACTCTATCTCAAAAAATAAAAATAAAAATAAATAAATAGGCTTGGGACTTGTGGCTCAAGTGGCTAAGGCACCAGCCACATACACCTAAGGTGGCAGGTTTGAATCTAGTCCGGGCCTCCAAACAACAATGATGGCTGCAACCAAAAAATAGCCAGGCGTTGTGGCGGGCACCTGTGGTCCCAGCTACTTGGGAGGCGGAGGCAAGAGACTCGCTTGAGCCCAGGAGTTGGAGGTTGCTGTGAGCTGTGATGCCAGAGCTCTCTACCCAGGGGGACAGCTTGAGGCTCTGTCTCAAAAAAAAAATGAAAAAAATAATAAATTAATAAATAAATCTTTTAGATCTTTTGGCATGAAACAATAATTATCCGTGAAGAAAGTGTAGGGAAAACACTTGAAGTGATCAACCTGGGAAAAGACTTTATGAAGACTTCAGTGGCAATTGCAGCAACAACAAAAATAAACAAATAGGACTTAACTAAACTGAAAGCTTCTGTACAGCTAGGAGACAACAACCAAAGCAAACAGCAAAAAAAGAAAAGATATTTGCATATTATGAATCAGACAAAAGCTTGATAACTCAGATCTATAGACAACTCAAATTAATCAACAAAAAAAAGACCCAACATTCCCTTGTATCACTGAGCAAGAGTGATGAATAAAATCTTCTCTAAAGAAGACAGATGAATGGCTAACAAACATATGAAAAAATGCTCTTTATCACTAATTATCAGAGAAATGCAAGTCAAAACCACCCAGAGATATCACCTAAGCCCAGTGAGTATGGCCCACATCACAAAGTCCCAAAGCTGTAGATGCTGGTGTGGATGTGGAGAGAAGGGAACACTTTTACACTGCTGGTGGGACTGCAAACTAATACAACCTTTTGGGAAGGAAGTATGGAGAATCCTCAGAGAACTCAAATTAGACCTCCTATTTGATCCTGCAATCCCATTACTGAGTATCTACCCAGAAGAAAGAAATCCTTTTATCATAAGGACATTTGTACTAGACTATTTATTGCTGCTCAAATTTATAATTGAAAAATTGTGGAAACAGTCTAAGTGCCCACCAACCCAGGAATGGATTAATAAGCTGTGGTATATTTATACCATGGAACACTATTCAGCCACTAAAAAAGATGGAGACTTTACATCTTTTGTATTAACCTGGATGGAGGTGGAACACATTCTTCTTAGTAAAGCATCACAAGAATGGAGAAGCAAGAATCCAATGTACTCAATTCTGATATGAGGACAATTGACGACCTAGTACATGGTGGTGGTGGGGGAATATAGGGAGGGGGAAGAACGGAGAGGTGGGGGGATCTTGATGTGTGACATACCTCTTAGAGGAGGGATACAATTATAAGAGGGACTTTACCTAACAAATGCAATCAGTGTAACCTGGTTCTTTGTACCCTCAATGAATCCCCCCAAATAAAAAATAAAATAAATAAAAGACATCCAGTGTTCTTCTTACATATTCCTTCCTATGCTCAACCAGATCCCACTGCTTATTTTGCTGAGCACTGGCAAAACAAGTTGTTTTTGAGGAAAACAGAGATTTTGTCTGTATCAACAAGCCTTCCTGACACAGAGGCAAGAGGCCTGACTGGGGCCAGGACCTCGTGAGACAGCCTGTCTGGCAAGGTTCAGTGTCATTCTCAGAAGGCACTGTAGTCACGCTCTACCTTTTGCCAATGTGTGATTTCCTCTTGGCATTCAGAGACCATCCTTTCCTGTTCCTCTGGAGCCTTGCAGCCTGTCCAGCCTGCATCTGCTTGCAGGTAGGCAAGGAGGCTGGGCTGTGGGCCAGGCGTTGGGCCTGCATGGCTTCTGGTTCCGTTCTATGTGCCGTAGTTGTCACTGCTCAGGCCACTGCCCACGTTGTGGAGACTGCTGTGTCCTACTTCCTCCAGCTGATCCTTGTCAGATCCTTTCTTCAACCAATCCTTCCTGCTTCACAGAAAAACCTCATCAAAAAATAAGTCATTCTGGACATGGATGTTGGTGATGGCTGCACAAGAAAGTGTGAATTGTATATCTGGAAATAGTTAAAAATTTTATGATATGCATATTTTGACACAATCACTTTACAAGAAAGATATTTGCACCAGAATGTTTATTGTAGCCCAATTCATAATTGCCAAGTCATAGAAGAAGCCCAAGTGCCCATCAACCCATGAATGAATTAATAAATTGTAGTACCATGTTTCCCCCAAAATAAGACCTGCCCTCAAAATAAGCCCTAGCAGAATTTCTATGCATTTGTTAAATATAAGCCCTATCCCAATAATAAGACCTGGTGATGGGTGTGGCTATGCATTTCGGCATGGAGCAGTAAGGAAGACTGGAATACCTTTTTTCTGCTAGAGCTCCTTTCTCCAAGCTGTTTGCACTTGCACAGGTGTGTGTGGTAACTGCAGTCGCAGGCATCCTATTGCGCATGTGTGAATGGCTAGGGGAAAGGAGTTCACACATCACTAGCACCAGCCCCACCAAGAAGGTCAGCTCCCCCTGTCAGGTTCCAGAAGAAGATGACTTAACTGTATTTGAATAAATGTAGATTGTTGTATTATACTTAATAAAAATAAGACATCCCCTGAAAATAAGCCCTAGAGTGTCTTCTTGAGAAAAAATAAATATAAGAC
>CAUYTI010153253.1:0-10087 GCA_963575145.1 Galago senegalensis
ATATAAATTTTCAGGATCGACTATTAGTCTATAAATACATGTTTATGACTATAAATACGTGTTGTTAAGAATTAGAACTATGCAATGACTATGCAAATGACATGAAATTTATGTGAACCAGCTTGATGAAAGTATTTCAAAATGTATATGAAAACACTACACTGTACCCCATGTTTGCATTAATGTATACAGCTATCATTTAATTAAAAAAAAGAATTAGAACTATGGAAAAATCTAGTTTAACAAATTTCCTTCTTTTCAAGTTAAAATTAATTAGTAGATTGAAAAAAGAAGTGTGCATGCCTCACTAAGCTCAATAAATTAAGACATAGAACAGGGATCAGTCAAGTCTTCCCCTAGGTCTTTTTGATCTGCTTAACTCCGTAGAAATTACCCATGCTTTGAAATACCTTGGCGCAATGTAAGTTCTGATTGCATTTTATTAAACTTCCTTCTCTTATATTAAATTCACACTGGGATCCTGAGAAGGAAAAGAGATTTGATGTTGTCTGGTTTGGGTTTCAGCCAAGAAAAGCACCCTTCTTTAGCAGAAGCAGAGGTTGTCTGCTTTAAATGTCCCCCAGACCTAGGCTGCTTGAAGTTCCTAGAAGCTAAGAAAGTTCTCCTTATCGGGACATAGTTCTGATGCCTACACATCTCTGCGCTTAGCTTCATCTTACTACACCAGTTTCTGTTTATTGTGATATCTTAAAACAAAATTTGCTCCAGTATTTGTTCTACTGATCTCCACATAAGCAATGTCCCTTGTGGTCAGAAAAACTGTCTACGTGAACATCTTTCCATATTTGTTCTCATAGGATGGTTTCTGACATTTAAGCAGTTGTCCCTTTTATGCTATCATGACAGGGCAAAATAATGTTTGATATGAAGAGATGTAATCTTGAGGATAATTCTGTATTTCTGATGCTTGACCTTATTTTAACAAAATCTAGAGTCAGTAGTTTTAAGAATTGTTTCACAATTTAAGTAGATTTCTTCGACTTACAGTCTGACGTTAGATAAAACACTTTTTCTTTTGTTTGCTCATTTCCTCTATCATGAAAATCTCGATGAAAAGGGTAAAAGAACAGTGCCTTCATTATACTCAGAAACTGAGGCTTGAACTGAGAGGTGAAATGAATTGCTGAAGATCACTTAGGCTACCATACTGTGAAATTTGTTCTATTAGGAAAAAAATCATACAGTATTTAAACTTTGGGAAGTATAGCGTCAGTAGGGAATTATAGCGTTGATTAAGACACTGGGCAAGGGTGGTGCCTATGGCTCAGTGGACAGGGCACCGGCCCCATATACCGAGGGTGGTGGGTTCAAACCCAGCCTTGGCCAAACTGTAACAAAAACAATAGTCGGGTGTTATGGTGGGCACCTATAGTCCCACCATAGGCTGAGGCAAGGGAACCGCCCAAGCCCAGGAGTTGGAGGTTGCTGTGAGCTGTGTGACACCACGTCACTCTACCATAGGCGATAAAGTGAAACTCTGTCACTACCAAAAAAAAAAAAAAGAGAGAGACATTGGGCAATTATTAAATAAATGATACTCCTATTTTAACAGGAGTGGTACTTTCTAAAATACCTAAGCAGTTAATTGAACACTCAGAGATCCTCTTATCAGAGGATTTGTTTTATGTTAAAAATTCTCAATGACTGGGTTGTGTCTATGGCTCAAAGGAGTAGGGCGCCAGCCCCATATACCAAGGTGGCTGGTTCAAAACCCAGCCCCAGCCAAAAACTACAAAATAAAAAAAATTCTCAATGGCTTTTAAATTGTTTATTCCATCTCTTAGGCTTGTATTTTTTACTCAATTTCAGAAACTACCAAAAACGGTTGATTTTTTTTTTTTTTTAAGATAACTCTCCCACATGTGAGACTGGTAGGTCTGTTTTCTGTGGTTATTAATAAATATATTTATACCTTTAACTTTCAACGTCTGCTCTCAGAGATGTAAGTGGCCAACAGAAAAATATGAAGCATATACACTGAAAACTTGAACTTTATTTTAAATAAGTTTATGTTCATTTGCTAATAAATTCTCGGAATAGGAAGAAATTACACATGAACGGCCTTTTCCAAAAGCTCTCTAAAGAGCTATAAGTAAAAGGAGTGATAGATGTCTAGGACAAAAGGGCAAACTGTGATGAAGTTTATGACAAAAAATATAATGATTTGGTTACAAGGCATTTGTCACTTTCTTATTTCACATGGAATAATTTTGTGAATGTGATGTATAACGTATTGGAAATTTTTCTGAATTTTATTTTGGCGGTTATTTTTAATGGCCAGCAGCATTTATTTGTTAAGTGCTTAACAGTACTGTTTTGTGTATAAAATGAGTTGGGCACAGTCTCTTATTCCTTCAGTTTACACATTAGGTTCCACAACACCCATAGGGTTATCATGACGGGCAAATGACTAACACTCAGTGTCGATATTAGCAATTAGGATATGAGAAGCAAATGTTTGGATTGAACATTTATGTCAGGCCTCTTGGTATTTATTTTTATTTTATGGAAACTTAAGAATGTATTAAGGGCCCCGTGCTAGATTGAGAAAACTTCCAAACATAATGCAGTTATGGTAGTAACAATCTATTAGAACTCAAGCGGTATCGCTTGACATTTCAACATCTGTGTAATTAGCTAACTAGCTGGTTAGTTCTGGAGCACCTGCTGGGTGCCCATGCTTGACTAAGAAGCTAGTCCTGCCCTCGAGGAGTCTGCTTTTCTTTTAGATCGATATTATAGTAGAGCATGGACGGTCTACAGTTGTCCTCTTTCTCAGGCTGCCCTTATTCATCTGCTTTAAGTCAATAAAATTCCTCCCCAGGCATGCCTCTTGGGCCCCTGTCTCTTCCAATCCTGCAGTCCCTGCCTTGACTCAGGTTCTCCTTATCTCCGGCCCAGAGTTTATAAGTTTGTAGGCTCCCACACTCTCCGATACCCACTTCCTTCCTAAAGATTATCTTTCTAAAAAACAAATCTGAACAAAGCTGTAACTGTCTTTAAACTCGGGTACATTTTCCAAGTTCTTGGCCTGCTATCTCAGGCCCTTCAAAATCACAGTTCAGAATTTGCCACCTCTTGCTTAATGGGTCCTAAGTATAGGTTGTCAGGGAACTTGTCGGCTTTTTCTGAGCACATCGTTCTGGGACTCCACGTGCTGAGCATTTGCCTGTGGTTCCCACGTACCTGGCATTGTCCTCCAAGGCCCTCAGTTTCTTTTTCTCCATTTCTTTCTGACACAACCCTCTTCAACCTTCAAACCACACTTTAAATAGCGTATGCTGCCTTCCCTGTTACTGAGGGACAGAGTGTACAAATTATAATATATTTTATAATATATTTACATATTTTGTTTCCCTCTAAAGAGCAGGAGTTCCTTCCAGGTGGAAGTTCATTCAACTTCTTGTCTCTCTTATATCACCTGTGTCTGGCTGGTAATAAGTTGCCCAGTAAGTTTTTTTTGTTTTGTTTTGTTTTGTTTTGAGACAGAGCCTCAAGCTGTCCCCCTGGGTAGAGTGCCGTGGCATTACAGCTCACAGCAACCTCCAACTCCTGGGCTCAAGCGAGTCTCCTGCCTCCGCCTCCCAAGTAGCTGGGACCACAGGTGCCCGCCACAACATCCGGCTATTTTTTGGTTGCAGCCGTCATTGTTGTTTGGCGGGTCCGGGCTGGGGAATCGAGCCCACCACCTTAGGTGTACGTGGCTGGCGCCTTAGCCGGTTGAGCTATAGGTGCCGAGCCAACACCGGGTATTTTTTGTTGCAGGTGTCATTGCTGTCTAGCTGGCCGGGCTGGGTTCAGACCTTCCAGCCTCGGTGTATGTGGCTGGCACCGTAACCACTGTGCTACCGGTGCTGAGCCTTTTTTTTTAATCTTGAGACAGAGTCTCTCTTTGCCACCCTTGGTAGAGTGACATAACACCAAAGCTCACAACCTCAAACTCTTGGGCTCAAATGATTCTCTAGCCTCAGCCTCCTGAGTAACTGGGAGTACAGGCGCCCATCACAATGCCTGGCTATTTCTTTTAGAGACGAGGTCTCACTCTGGCTCAGGCTCGTCTTGAACCTGTGAACTCAGGCAATCCACCCACCTTGGCCTCCCAGAGGACTAGGTACAGGCGTGAGCCACTGCAACCAGCCTAGGAATCTAGTTTCTTCTGAATCACAGCCCCACTGTTAACCTGGAGCCACTGGAAAGTTCCACTCAGCAATCTGAGCAGTGACTCACGGAAGGGCAAAGGACCTTTGCTCCAGCTTCTCTCCTTTTGTGACAGGGGTAGAGCTCGTGAAGCAGGGAGAAGCCTCTGCATGGCCGAGGCCATCCTGTAGCCTTTCTACCTGCCCTAAGCACTAAACCTGCCCTGTGGTTACCTCCCACTGATAGTAAAACACCATGAAGCAGCGACCTTTTTTCTCTAATCATTTTTCCCCTAGGAGTCTTCCATTTCTACACAGTACACTTTTATTGAGAAGAGCTTAACAAATGCTTTTTAAAAATTAACCTGCATGACCTAATATTTAAGTTCTGGAGGCAGTAATCCTAGCAGTCTGGAGGTGGAGCTCGGTAGATTGCTTGAGCTCAAGAGTTCAAGACCAGCCTGAACAAGAATGAGACCCCATCTCTACTAAAAATAGAAAAAACTGGGCAGTGCCTGTGGCTCAGAGGAGTAGGGTACCAGCCCCATATGCCAGAGGTGGCGGGTTCAAACACAGTCCTGGCCAAAAACTGCAAAAAACGAAAAAACTACCTGGATGTCCTGGCAGGTGCTTATAGTCCCAGCTACTCGGGAGGCTGAGGCAGGATTGCTCAGACCCAAGAATTTGAGGGTGCTGTGAGCTATGATGCCATAGCACTTTACCCAGGGTGACTGAGTGAGACTCTGTCTCAAAAAAAAAAAAAAAGTTCTGGAGTGGCTCAGCACCTGTACCTCAGCGGCTAGAGCATTGGCCACATACACTGGGGCTGGCAGGTTCAAACCCAGCCCAGATGGCTCGGTGCCTGTAGCTCAAGTGGTTAAGGCGCCAGCCACATACACCTAAGGTTCGAATCCAGCCCGGACCTGCCAAACAACGATGGCTGCAACCAAAAAATAGCCGGGTATTGTGGCGGGCACCTGTGGTCCTAGCTACTTGGGAGGCTGAGGCAGGAGACTCGCTTGAGCCCAGGAGTTGGAGGTTGCTGTGAGCTGTGAAGCCATGGCACTCTAGCCAGGGGGATAGCTTGAGGTTTTGTCTCAAAAAAAAAAAAAAAAAAAAACCAATTACAGCTGCAACCAAAAAACAGCCGGGCGTTGTGGTGGGCGCCTGTAGTCCCAGTTACTTGGGAGGCTGAGGCAGGAGACTCGCTTGAGCCCAGGAGTTGGAGGTTGCTGTGAGCTGTGATGCCACGACACTCTACCTAGGGCAACATAATAAGACTCTGTCTCAAAAAGAAAAAAAAATTTCTGGAGGCAAATATCCAGCTTGCTGCGGGGGCTGGAGCAGTAAATACCTCACATCACATCCATAGCCCCTGCTGTTTCAGGGCATTGAGTTCATTTTCCAAAGTATTACAAACCTCCATGGTAGCCTGGAGGGCAAAAGGAATTTATCATTTCAAGCTGACTGCAGGTAGGAACTCAGAAGGGGGCTGAGGAAGCAAGACACATACCTGGTTTGATGCTGTAGGTTCTGGAAACACTTAGTACCCAGAGGTGACACGACCTTAGAGGTGCTACGTCCCACACAATCACACTTGTCCATAGTGAAATCAGATACAGTTTTATTTATTTAAGAATTGGAAAGAATAGTATCTGCGAAAGAAAATCCAATTTAAAATATTTAAATAAACATTTCTGTATGTAAAAGAGTAGAATAATTACTCTGTTAAGTTACTCTCCTTGCAATGGGATGGGCAGCCCCGGCTTAGGTTGGCTGGGTCTTCCCGGCGCGTACAGATGACGTGCCTCCCACCACAACAGAGAGGTTGAGGTCTTCTTACCTTGCCAGACCACTACAAAGCAAACTGCGGTGGGTGATCACAACTACCTAAGGCAGTAAGGAAGTGGAGAGGAGGAACAGCACTGTGCTGTGCCCATCCTGGGGATGACTACCAGAGAGCCAGGGTCAAGACCTCACGGGGCCTGACCAGCTAATACAACCTACTGGTTTGGGAACGTTTTTTCCCTGTCCTAACAACCCCCTAGGTTGGTAAATGAATGGGAGGGATTAATGGAGCGTCCTTTTTAGGCTCATGATGCAGTTCATGCCAACTGAGGGACACGAGGTATGCTGCCTTTTGCTCACTGTCTTGCTAAGAGGCTCACCCCGCTGCCTCTTCTGTAAACTGCCACTCTCAGCCGTGGCTGCCTGCAAGTGCTCAGGAAAGGTTTCATTTTATGCTGTTTCAAAGTAGCTTTGCTCTGTACAGTACCCACTTTCCATTTAAGAATCTCCACTTTAAAACCTGCAATGGAAAAAGAAATCTCTTGACAGTTTCTTAAGTTAAGGAAATTGGCAATGTGGCCTTTGCAGCGAACACCCGAAAAGCCTTTACCTCATTAACCTGATTCTCTGCCGTGGGCCCCGACGCTGCTAAATTTATAAAGTTAAAAATAATCTCAATATCATGGTACTAAGGGGAAGTCAATCACTTGCCAAATCCTGCCCTTAAGTAGTTCATCTTTTATCCCTAAGTAATTGCTGACTTCTGCCCTGGGATCGTAAGAAGGGTGGGAATGTTCTCCTACTACCCCCACCCCAGAATTACTCTTTAAAGCAGAGCAGAATACAATGTCAAGTTCTCCCCCTCCCCCCAGTGTGAGGCAGCATTCAAGTAGGAAACCCAAGGACCAGGTTCCTTCCAGATGGTGGGCCTAGCACAAAGATAAGCCTTCTAGCCGCTGGCAGGTAAAGGATGGTTTCAAATGACAATGCCCTCTTACCATCCACAAGGCCAGGGGTTATCACTAGCTGCTCTCTACCTACCAAAAAGATAACGTGGCCAGGCAGAGTGGCTCACACCTGCAAACCCAGCACTTTGGGAGGCTGAGATGGATCACTTGAGTCCAGGAGTTTGAGACAAGCCTGCAATAGCGAGACCCTGTCTCTACAAAAATAAAAAAATATTAGTCACCACGTGCCCACAGTCCCAGCTACTCATGAAGCTGAGGCAGGATGACCTCTTGAGCCCAGGAGTTTGAGGCTGAAGCCAGCTGTGATGATACCAGTGCACTCCAGTCCCAGCAACAGAGCAAGACCCTGTCCCCCTGCACATACACAAAAGACAACTTCATAGCCCCTGCTGGGAGTAGAGGGTAGGCCCAATCCTGCTTAGATGAGCGAAAAAGAGCTGCCAGCTCGACCACACCTTCCCCAGTCTGCAGTCCTAGGCAGTGGAGTTTGCTGTGCCACGTGGCCTGGAGAACAAGCTCAGAGCTGACTCAGCCCAAGTGCCCAAACAGGGAGAGTCCCACTGGGACCGCACACTCCAGAGAAACTCTGCCAGTGGCACCACCTTAGCCAGATGATTGGGGGCTGCCAGACAAATCTGTCTGGTTCTCAAATGGACGAGTGTTACATCAGCCATCAACAAACCCGTAAGCCTCTTTGGTATATATAAGAACAAAAAAATTAATTAAGCCATGAAATCCATAAGTAAGTCTCACATCTGAGTTGGGAGAATGCTCTCTTTAAACATACATTTTAGGTATCTGGCACAGTTAACCAAATGTCTGCCCATCTTTGTGTAGGTTTTATATTGTACAGATTTCACTGAGATCTCTCTCATCTGAGTATTAAAGATGTTTGACATTGTTCTTCTAAGTCCTCACAACACCCCTGTGAGGTAGGTGGTATCAACCCCATTCTACAGATGGGGAGGTCTAGGCACGTTAAGGTTTCGTGGCTCCTCACAAGCCGCGTGGCGGGTGGCAGAGCAGTGTTCTAGCCATGTGCCGACACTGCCTTCACATTCACGCTTCATTAGTGCCACCGCAAAACTGCAGGAAGGGATCTCACACTGAGGCCAAGTTCCTGTCTAGTCCAGAATTAAACAAGGGTCTCACTGCTTAAAGCTTCTATGTTTGACTCTTGAAGCCAACTACTCTCTTCAAAACAAAGACTGACTGAATCTCGTTGGGATTATTTGCTCTATTTAAGACTATTTTCAGAGTTGATTTGCCTGGCTCTGCAGTTGTGTAAGCTCAACCCCTTTAAAAAAAATTTGAAATATGGCAGTGCCTGTGGCTCAGTGAATAGGACGCCGGCCCCATATACTGAGGGTGGCGGGTTTAAACCCAGCCCGGCCAAACTGCAACAACAACAAAAAAGTTTAAAATAATATTAGGGACAATGTAATTTTGAGAACAGAACATAGAAAACAATAGTTAATAGATTTACATTGAAACACAAAAATATAAGCTATGGTGAAATGAGAATAAAATCCCAAATAAATGGACAGCAGTATTTCTCAATGTTTAACAACGCCTTGCACAGAGCAGGCATTCAGTAAGCACATCTTGGATCAGGGAAAAATGAGACTTATTGACTCCCCTGTCACTGATGACATGTCAAGAACAGGAGGAACCAAGGGCCCCGGGAAAACCCACAGGGGCCCACAGTCCCCTTGGCCTGGGGTGCTGTGGTCACACAAAGCCACGGTTGGCCAGACTGTCTAGAGGTGTCTATCCATGCTAACTTGCTCCCAAATAAAAGCTGGAGCTAGAAACACCAAGTGAGCCCCCTTTGAATGCATACTGCTAGTTATAAACAATACATATGTAACTGCAATTAAATAGATTTAGTGCCAAAGCATTCCATACGGAAGTATCTTTGAAACTGTATAGATATTCATGCACTGAGGACAGAAATAAAGAGGGTTAAAGCTGTGCCGTTTGTGTTTTGCAGTGAAATGAAAGGTTGCAGGTGTGTCTTTAACGCTGACCCCTCTCCGCTGTTGAGGCATTGTTGGAAGCAGAGCCCCCCTGTCCCCGGGAGTCCTGGTAATATCTTACACACACTGTGGCCTCGTGGGGCAGTGGAGCGTGGCCTTGGTTCTCCCCAGGTCACTTTGAAGGGGCACTGCTGAATATTGCTGTGATCTCCTTCTTACTCATCTTTCATCTATGTCCTGCCTGGATTCAGCACAAAAATAGATTGTTCCAGTGGGTCCTTTGGTCCTAAGGCCTTCTGACCATTTGGTCTTAAGTAACATTCCAGAGGAGTTTAATTAGTGACGTATAAAATGATTAAGAAAATGCACTCTGCAGTAGCTGACTGGAAGCAGTTTTGTCCTGGGCTACACAGGGTCACCTGCCACCTGTCAGAGCGCCACCTTGACTCCCTTGATGAAAGGTAGGCCTGTGGGCACCCTCTTCTTATACTCCAGGTACTCCTCTCCAAAAAAGTGAATCAGTGAGATTTCCTCTTCTTCTATCCGATCTCGGAAGAACCGCCACACTGTGAGGGCATAGCCGACACCACAGACGGGGTTACACAGCATCACCTGACGGAGGGAACACCAGGCTGGTCAGGGTCACAGAGTCACAGTGCAATGACGCCATGCACTCTGGCAAGCATCTGTTTCTAACACCCAGAGGATTTCCTTGCCCAGGGCCCAAGAGACTCTTAAAATAGTAGCCAGGTGCAATGGCTCACAACTGTAATCCAACACTTTGGAAGACTGAGGTGGGAGGATTGCTTGAGGCCAGGAGTTCAAGACCAGCCTGGGCAACATAGTGAGAACATGTCTCCACCAAAAATTTTAAAAAATTAGCTGGGTGTAGTGGTGCACGCCTGTAATCCCAGCTACTCAAGAGGCTAAAGTGGGAGGATTGTTTGAGGCCAGGAGTTTGAGACTGCAGTGAGCTATGACTGTGCCAGTGCACTCCAGCCTGGACGACAGAGTGAGACCCTGTCTCAAAAAACAAAATTGTTCCCAGCCCGGACCCACCAAACAACAATGACGGCTGCAACCAAAAAATAGCCGGGCGTTGTGGCGGGCGCCTGTGGTCCCAGCTACTTGGGAGGCGGAGGCAAGAGACTCGCTTGAGCCCAGGAGTTGGAGCTTGCTGTGAGCTGTAATGCCA
>CAUYTI010153254.1:0-25452 GCA_963575145.1 Galago senegalensis
TGTGGTCCCAGCTACTTGGGAGGCAGAGGCAAGAGACTCGCTTGAGCCCAGGAGTTGGAGGTTGCTGTGAGCTGTAATGCCACGGCACTCTACCCAGGGGGGACAGCTTGAGGCTCTGTCTCAAAAAAAAAAAAAAAAAATATCAGACTATTATCATCACTGATTAAATGACAAGTAAAGGAATTGTTCCCATGGGCTGATGCCTCCCAGTGAATTTTATTTAAGTAGTCTAATTTATTTTTACTTAATTCAGTAACCTTATATCTGGACTCCCATGGGTCAACTCCTCCTATTTAATTTTATTCAATTAATTTATTTATATGTGATTAATCCACCCTATTTCTAGGTTATTTGTGAGCATCTCACTACTACCTTCATATACTACCTACAGTTGATATAAGTTTTTGAAGTCTTTTTAAAAAGATGTTTTAAAAGAAGGTGGTGTAGTGTGAACTAAGAATTGCCTTCAAAGCAGTCAAGTCTCCCTGTGTTCACTCTCTACTAAATTTTACTAAAAGTTGTTTCATATTGTAGTAAATTAATCTAGTTGAACACCTTAAAGATTGCCATTTTATTAAAAAATAGAAGACTAAGTCAAAAATCAAATGTAAGGCTCTACTACTTTGAGTAAAAATTCCTCATCAACTTCCAGTGCCATTGCCACAAGTACAGTATGTAAACACTGGTGGAGGGGTTCTGCAGAGAAGAAGAGTTCACAGCGGGCCCATCAGCTGCTAGAGGTCTTGAGTGATTTTTAGGCAGCCGTGACAAAGGCAGAGGGATAAACAAGTGGCCTTCTGAGCTCTTTGGATTTCAAAAATTTTAGAATTTTCCATGATCAGATTCATATAAAACCTCTAAGAGTCTGAATGTATTTAAATTATTTTGTTTGGGTAGGAGTGGGTTGAGGGATAAAAACTGAGCCCATTGGGTACAATGAACATTGTTCTGGGGATGGACATAAGAAAAGCCCTGACTTCAATATTTTACAATGTATCCATGTAACAGAAACATTTGTTCTCCCCTAATATTTTGAAGTTAAAAAAATTATTTGGGGCTGGATACTGGTGGCTCATGCTTGTAATCCTAGCACTCTGTGAGGCCCAGGTGGGATGATCACTTGAGCACAGGAGTTCGAGACCTGTCTGAACAAGGGCAAGATCCCACCTCTACTGAAAATAGAAAAGTAAGCTGGTTATTGTGGTGGGTGCCTGTAGTCCCAGCTGTTTAGGAGGCTGAGGCAAGAGGATCACTTGAACTCAGGAGTTTGAGGTTGCTATGAGCTATGATGACGCCACAGCACTCTAAGGTAGGCAACAGAGTGACCAAAATTTCAAAGTTTTATGACAGAGTCTCAAAAAAGGAAAAAAAATTATTTTACTATCTTATAAAACAATAAGGTAAGGTAATAGTTGGCAGCACAGAATGCTAATTTTCTACCGTAGCTTTCTGCCACTATAGTTTTGATCGTGGTATTATCTTTGTTCTGTTCAAGCTTCCCTGGGTGAACAAAACTTTACCTAGAAACATGCTTTTGACAAGTTCACTGCATTCAGAAGATTTGTCAGCTGTCAAAAGTTATTCCTGGGCTTTAAAACATCTTGCTGTATCTTTCACAAGAAAATGTTCACTGAGCCATTTCAAACACATACCAGGAATAAGCCAAAAGTTTTAAAGGGAATATTCTGTACTGGGCCAAGATGGATCTTCCTTTAAAGAGAAAAATAATATACTTAGGGCCAAAAAAGAGTTTTTCTTGTACTCACTCCCAAGAATAAATTTTGAATTAAAATTAAATGTTTCTTCAATTTTATTTGACATAGCATGATGTTAAAAAAAAAAAATAGAGGTTAACTTTTGCTATCCTAGATTTCAACAAGCAGATTGACTCAAAATTACAAACTCTTAAATTCATAAATTAGCAGACCCAGCAAACTGATCAGAGACCATGGCATCCACTAACTGGTACCACCAGCACGGAAGCCTGTGGTAGCTAAAATGTCCCATGCCCACTATCAGGTCCAGTGTTTTCCAAACTTTATTCACCTACCACGTCCAGGATTTTTATCGTATTAAGCATTATCTCCCTTAGTATTTGCTTTTTCTTTTACTTTCTCTAAACCTTTTTTATACTTATGTAAATCTGACTTTGCCTTCGGCCTTAATATCCATGAAATCAGAGGTTTTGACGTGTGTGGTAAGGATTATTTGGATGCTTACCTATTTTACTTCCTCTTCATGATGACGCAAGAAGACTACTCTTCCCAACCTGCCTGGCATTAGCTTGGCACTACGTGTCTGGATTCTGGCCAACAGAATCTGAGCAGTAGTGACACTG
Source organism: Galago senegalensis (assembly GCA_963575145.1). Lineage (NCBI taxonomy): Eukaryota > Metazoa > Chordata > Mammalia > Primates > Galagidae > Galago > Galago senegalensis. The sequence continues at coordinate 2,339 of CAUYTI010153254.1, forward strand.
AAACTTACAACCCTGGCCCCTAAAACATCACTCATGTTCTTCCTTGCTCTCATTCTGCCACCTGTGCGATTGGAAACAGTGAACTCTGAGATGGCAGGGCCCAATTCACAAAGCTACAGACTTCACAGGAACAGCAAGTAAACTTTTACTGTATTCATTTACTAAAATATTATAGTTGTGTTTGGCCCCCAAGACCGCTCTTTGGTGCAATGACTCATTAGAAGGATCACTGAACTTGAAAAAGCTGTTATCCTCACAGTTTATTACAGTGAAAGGACAGAGACTCAAATCAGCAATGGAAAATTACACGGGGTCTTTCCATCAGGCAGGGCCTAGAAGAGACCAGTCATGATTTTCCAGCTGTCCTCTCCCAGTTGGGTCATGCAGACATACTTAATTCCACTACGATGATGTATATTAACACACATTAAGTATTGTAAACCAGGTTAGCTCACCACAGACTTGATGTATGGAATTTTTTATTGGAGGTTTAATAACATAACCAAGGAAGACTGACCAAGTACCATCTGTTCCAGAGGTCAACCTGATGTTGTGTGGCTCAAGACCCCACCATAAATCACATCAATAACAACAGATCATCTAGGTAGGAAGTCTCCAGGAACTATCCCCTTCTGATCCTACCGACCCTGGGCCTCTGGATTGTTCAGATAATCTTGGAATACCCTGCCCTAAAAGAAAGCAGGCCTCAAGCTCTTTCTTCAAATCTCTTCTATGAGAGAATCAGCTTCCTGGTTTCTATTCCTTTAACTAAACTGTGATTTACAAACCCAGGGTTCTTAACCACCTGATATATTCAGTTTCCAAGTCTTATAATTAAAATCCAAGAGAGAAAAGTTAAGGATGGTCCATCCTGGCCCATCAATTGTGACTACAGGGCAGCAGAGAGGGTAGTTACCAACAAGAGATATAGAGTTCCCTGAGGGTGGCGGGGGTGGATGGGGAAGAAATGATCCACTTACCCGAAACATAAAGAACCATGGAATAACAGAACAAAGGCTGGAAACTCATCCTCCAAGTAAGCTACAGATATTCCACAATGGCAGTCTGGCCTTTCACTTAAAAATTTCGTTTTATCTGAACTGACCTTTCTTTGAAGGGTCAATCCAATTACTCAGGACAAATACTGGTGGCACTCTGATACCCCCATCAATCCTCAGAGAGGAGACCTGAGAGGGAAGGGCTGAAAACAGCAGCAGGGTCTCAGTTTCATGGGGTGTCCAAATGGCTCCTCTGTGTGGACAGCAGTCTAGGATTACAGCTCCAAGGGCCCTGGGGGAGATTTGCCCTGGAGACCGCAGGGGACCCCTCGGCACTTGGTAGTTTGTGAAGGACCATGATGGTTCTGCTCCCAATTTGTCCCTAAAGCCATATTCATTTTTTAAATGCCAAGTGGTTATAAATCAGGCCTACAACGAACAACATCAGGTTTTTGTTTTGTTTTGTCTCGTTTTAGCTCTAGCATGTTCCATTCCAGAATTCCCTAAGGAAGAGGGCAATTGTGTGCCAAGTCGCTCTCCAGGCCAGGACGCTACAGGCCCACAATTCAGTATCCAAATTTATAGAATCTAAAAGCTCCGAGAAGCAAAAATATTTTCTAAGATAGGTTCAAAATCATCATTAGGCGACCCCCCCCAAAAAAATGAGATATTTTGTACTTTTTATTTATCCCATTTAGTTTTAATGTTAATGTTTTGCTGCTAAAATATTAATGCATTTGATTACAGGGTGCTGCTCCAGATCCCACTGGGAGTATTAGGTCCTATGTGGAATATGGGTCATATTCTCATTCCACACCCTACTGAATTTCAAAACACATCTGGCTCCAAACCTTTTGGATAAGGAATTGTAACATTGTTCAATAGGCAAAGCAAAACCTTGGGATCGGACAGGCAGCCCTGAATTTGAATCTGCTCTACAATCACGTGGCAAGAGACTTCCCTTCTCTGAACCTCAGTTTCTGCTCTATAGAATAGAGCTAATAACAGTGACTTCCTCATAGGATTGGGGAGTAGTCAGATTAAACGAGGTAAGTTACATAAGAAATATAAGGCCTTGCCTGATACCAGCTCCATGCATAACAAAGGGTAATTTTCTTCATCTCCTAACATCCCTTTTCCACAAAATCCAGGCACAGTATAGTAATCAAAATGCAGAAAAAATAGGAAGGAAAATAAACCCCCCATAAAAGGAAGGTGTGGAAAGTGAAGAGTGACAAGATAATTGATCAGAAATGCCACCCTGCTTTCAATCAGTAAGGTGGTTCAAATGTGGCTATGAATGAAAACCAATAATCACAAAGATCCACTCTCATTTGTATCTCTTTATGCTTCTCTTGGATTGATTTTTTTTATGGCCTATGAACCAATTCTAGTAATTGGTGCAATTATGTGGATGGGTGGGTAATTTCCTTTCTCCACTGGTCCTGTCTTCCCGGTAAGTGATTGGTTGGAAACAATGCCAGCATTATTGACCACATCGACTCCAGAATCCCACACTGTGCTGTATTATTTTTTTCCCCTTCTGGAGATGGACTCTTAAGGCTTTACCACATTCTGGTCAACTGCACAGGTCACAGAGTATTGTGATATTTTTTCTTAATGTGGAATCTGTGGGTGTGAAAAGTTCTGGAACATGGATGTAGCTTTAATGAACTTTGCTTAAACCTGGGTGGAGGGGGGAGAAGATCCAAGAAGCAATTTATACAGAATGTGAATTTCTATCTTAGCAATATTTTTAATAAACTGGAGTAGCAAAAGAAAACTCATTATGTTTTTAGTCCTCTCTAGTACAAAAATAATCAATTGCTCATTTTTATTTGTAGTTCTGCGTTTAAAAGAGAGTATATGGGCTGGGCGTGGTGGCTCATGCCCGTAATCCTAGCACTCTGGGAGGCTGAGGCAAATGGATTGCCTGAGCTTGATCGAGACCTCATCTCTAAAAATAGCCGCATGTTGTAGCCAGTGCCTTTAATTCCTTTTAAGTTACTTGGGAGGCTGAGGCAAGAGAATTGCATGAGCCCAAGGGTTGGAGGCTTCTGTGAGCTATGACACCATGGCACTCTACCAAAGGCAAAAAAGTGAGACTCTATCTCAAAAAAATAAAATAAATAAATGAACAAATAGTATATGGCAGCCTCTTAGGTCCCTGGAGGGAGAACGCTTGGATCCCTTAGCCATGACTTCCATGGGCACAGAATTGGGAAAAGGCAGCCCATGTGCTACAATTCTGCAAATTCCACTTCATATTTTTCAAGTGTTTCTCTCCATTCATTCATTTACCTATTATCCATCTATCCATCCATCCATCCATGACATTTTCTCTGTTAAGCACTGAATTAATTCAAGGATACAAAGGTAAGACACAGCCCCCATGAGTGACACAGATGGGTTTTTCATTTAACACTTGATGTTGAACTAGAAGATTGTTTTCTTCTTATACTAAAAACCCCATCACCATCACTGGAGCATCAACCTGATTCTTTTTATTATTATTATTCATAATTATAGAGATAGAGTCTCACTATGTTGCCCAGGCTGGTCTTGAATTCCTGGCCCTGGTGATCTTCTCACCTTGGCCTCTCAAAGTGCTGGGTTACAAGTATGAGCCAACACATCCAGCCAACCCTGCTCTTACAAAGTGAGAGATCTGATCCCTGGAGTTCTTGTTGCTGGGAGAGCTGGAATGGTGTGGCCCTGTCCACTCAGTGGGCAGGGTGGGGACAGAATAAATTCTGCATAATAAAAGCATGGGACTTAGGAGGCTTTCCACAGGCACTGGAGACTGGCACCAGCAAAACCAAGCTCTGAACCGAGGACTATGCTGAAAACTGCAGAACTAATGGATGTATGAGAAAGGGGTTCTTCCAAAGGAAGAAGCCACTTCCTCCAGAGGGAGAGAAAGCCTCACAGGGGAAGCAGCATTTGGGCAAATGTGTAAAGGGGTTCCAGTTATTACTGCTTCAGAGCAAGGCACCCTAAAACTTAGTGTCTTTCAAAAATATTATCTTGAGCTGGGCTGCCAAATGTGTGCCTGCTACTCAGGAGGCTGAGGCAGAAGACTGCTTCAGCCCAGGAAGTCAAGGTTGTAGTGCTTGTAGTGCAGTGTGATCACTCCTGTGAATGGCCCTGCACTCCAGCCTGCGGAAGGGTGTTAGTCCATTTTATGCGGCTATAAAGGAATGTCTGAGGCTGGGTAATTTATAAAGAAAAAAGGTTTATTCGGCTCACAGTTCCATAGACCATACAAGAAGCAGGGCACCAGCATCTGCTCCTGCTAAGGGCTCCAGAGAACTTCCAGTGGAGGCAGAAGGTGACACAAGAGCAGATGTGTCATATAGTGAGAGAAAAAGCAAAGACAGGGAGGAAGAGGTACCCGGCTCTGTTAAACAACCAGCTCTCAGGTGAGCTAATAAAGCAAAATCTCACCTACTCATTATCTCCAGGAGAGCACCAAGCCGTTCAAGAGGAATCTGCCCCCACAACACTAACACCTCTCACCAGGCTTCACCTTCAACAGTGGGCACCAAAAGTTCAACACAAGACCAGGAGGGGCCCAACATCCAAACCTCCCAGCAACATAATGAAACTCTGTCTCTAAAAATAAATATATAGAGAGTTGCTGTTGTTGTTCCCAGGTTGTACCTGTCAGGAATTCAGGAAGAACGTGGTTAGATGGTTTTGGTTCAGGGTCAGTCGGTGGCTGGAACCAGAACATTGTGAGTTGAAGGAGAGGGGCTGGGAGCATCTGGCAAGAGGCAGGGCCTCTCTCTCTTCCCATCATCTCAGGGCTTCTCCACATAGGCTAGCTTGTGCTTCCTCACAACAGGGCAGCTGGACTGCTGAAAGGTCATTCTGGGCTCCAGGACAAGTTCACAGCTTCAGCACACAAGGTGTATGTGGCATTGCTGTTCATTACCTAACCCGGAAATCACGAAGCATCACTTTTTCACATTCTGTTAGTTACAAGGAAATCATATGCCTGCCAAGATTCAAAGGGAAGGAGAGTCTTCCACCACAGGGATGGAAGAGCAGCAGGACTCTAAATAGCAAGCCAGACAGGGGCTAATGTCATGGGTACCTTTGGAAAATACAACGTGAGAGAGTGATAGAGGTCCAGGGTTGAGAAGACCCAAATATCTGAATGCTACCTGTTCCTGCAGTCCGTCAAAAACCCTCCCCTGGTCCCACTGAATGAGAAACAAGCCATCTCCTCCCAGCAGCCCCTGCAGTAGTGCACCCAGCCCCACTGCCAACAGGCTGCCCGATCCCCCGCTCACCTGCCAGCAGCTCTGAGTCTTATTTACCACCTGTTTGTTGTCCCACCAGCTGCTCATCATGCCCCACTGCCCTGCAGCTGATGTGGTGGCCCTTTGAATACTGTCTTGGTTTGTTTCCTAGGGCTGCCGTACCAAAGCCTGTATACTAAGCAGCTTAAAACAATAGAAATCTATTCTCTTACAGTTCTGGAGACCAGAAGTGTGGAATGAAGTTGTAGACAGGGCCATGCGCTCCCTGAGGCTTCTATGAAAAAAATCTTCCCTTGCCTCTTCCTACCTTCTGGTGGCCGCTGGCAATCCTTGACATCCCTTAGCTTGCAGCAGCCACATGACAATCTCTGCCTCCACCATCACGTGGTCTTCGTCCTCCTTCTCATAAGGACACCAGACATTGAGTTAGAGCCCGTGTGTCTTAGTCCATTCGGGTGGCTTGAATGACAAAACATCATGCCCTGGGAAGCTTATTAAAAACAGAAATGTATTACACATAGTTCTAGAAACTGGAAAGTCCAATGTCAAGGCACTGGCAGATTCGGTGCCTGGTGAGGGTCCACTTCCTAGACAGTGGTCTTTTCACTGTAACCACACATGGTGGAAGGAGTGCTCAAGCCTCCTCGTGCCTCTTCTTTAAGAGCATTAAGCCCATTCATGAGAGTTTTGCCCTATTTACCTCCTAAAGGCCCTACCTCCTATTACCATCATGGTGGAGATTAGGATTTCAACATATGAATTTTTGAGAGACACAAACATTCAGATCACCACTCTGAATCACCACTGATTATAGTGGTGTTCAGATTCAGAGCACCACTATAATCTAATATGATCTCATCATAAATCAATTACATCTACAAAGACCCTATCTCCAAATTCGGTCACGTTCATGGGTACCAGGGGTTAATAGGAGTTAATACCAGAGTATACCTTGTAGGGCAGCAGTTCTCAACCTGTGGGTTGCAACCCCTTTGTAACAATGAAAATACATCCCAGTATTAGGAAGGTTGAGAGCCACTGTTATAGGGGCATACCATTCAACCCACCGGCAGAGGGTCATTAAAGTCCTGCAGTCACCTCAAGCATTCAGGACTGTGACTTCTTCCCAGGCTCAGTTCCTTCCACCTTCAGAGCAAAGCCACCACCTCCCATTTGGCAGGATATCTCTCCCTAATGGGATTCTCAGTCTTACACAGTTTGGCAAGAACTGGGTCGGTATCTCTGCCACCACCTCTGCTATATCCCACACCCCTCTGGCAGCGTGAGCTACATATTCACATGCACGATGAAGGCCCTGACTCCTGACCACAGACAGTGGTATTCAGAGCCACACACAGGGGATTATTGATTTTCTCTTCTCTTGGCTTTTCATTAGTGCCCACAATTGTTTTGTTCTAACGGCTTCCCCTACCTTTCTTTAAAATGAGATTTGTTAGCAGAAGGATCCCAACTGTATCCTGGATGATCAAGGAACTCAGTAGAGCTCTCCAGAACCCCCACTCATCTTAGGCTGGTTTAGGACTCCCCAGATGCAAACTGAATGGCCTCTTTTATTACAGGAAAGTAGGAGGCGCCTGTGGAAGAAAGATTAACCTGTGTCTTACAGGTTTCCATCTGAGAGAGAAATAAAACCACAAACCCATTTGCACAACCCCTGTGATAATGAATGTGAGCCCCACTACCCTGAAAGACTGGTCTCTGAAGGGCCACCCCGTTCTGACCCTTTTCTGGGGTCTTTACCTGTCCCTTCTCCTATTCTGCTCTGAGACATGGATCACATCTAAAAATCACCCACTTTTAAATTTGTCCACACACATGATCAAGCCACATGGCCCAGCAAGAAAGGATTCAGCAATTTTTAATTAGACTTCATTAAATAAAATGTGTGTATAAGTGTGTGTTTATATTTATACACACAGTATGGCTGATATCCTGAAATAAACTCATTACAGCACATTTTTTTCCCCTGCAAATGTAATAACTCTACTATCCTAACTACCCTAAATTTGTAAAAGTAGTTTTCTGCACATTGGAAAAAAATCTCTTCTTGACTGAATAGGCCATATGTGGAGGAAATAGTAAGGAGCCCCTCTCCCCTAGCTTGGAAATTGAATGCAAATCATAAATGATCTAAATAAAAATAGAAAACCACTTTCAAAACCAAACCCAGCCATGGCAAGAAGCCCTAATGCCTCCCTGAGAAGAAAAGGGGGTGTCAGCCTCAGAAACATAGGAGTGATACTCTCACCCCAGCCCACCCGCCTGGGGCTGTGCATAGTTTGTGGGTGGGGCCCCCACTACTGCAGTCTGTAAGCCTGAGGCCACACACCTGAGCTCCCACCCTTTGTCCTGCCCCAATGCTCTCCGTCATCCCCAGATGGTCTGACTCCTTCTAAACTGAACATAGTAGGAGAAAGTGCTGGACCTCCTCTAATATCAGGTCATTTTTGAAATTAGTCTATTCAGCTTTTAGGTAAAGCCACTGCGGTTTTCAAAACTAAATGGAACAACTAAACTCTACCCAAATGGGAACTAGTTCAGCCCCTTTCAAAGTCCTCAAACCCAATTTACCTTGAAGTGGGTTTTAATATTTAATTCACTGCATATTGCTGACAGTCAGAGAAAACTTGACACTGACAGTTCTGACGATCTCTCTAGATCACTGCCAGGTTACTTGATTTCGAAGGCATTTCAATGGTTGTCCAGTTTCAACGAACCTATCATAGCTCACGTGAGCATGTTTTCACCCAGTGGACTATAACATACCCAGCAACGCACTGAGAAGTGGAAAGGCTCGTGTTTAAGAGCTCAGGTCGTGGAATCGGCCAGAACTGGTTGTATATTTTCAGTTCTGCCACTCAGTAGCTGTGTAACTCTCGGCAGACTGCTTATCCTCCGTGAGATCTGTTTCCACAGAAACAAATGGAAAGAGTAATGACCAGCACCTGTTACAGACAATGCAAAGATTAGATGAACCCTAAAATCAAGGATCTAGGAACAAAGTCTGCCTGCTTAATCGCCACTTTTTCCTCACAACAACAGAGTAAACTCTGATTTAAAAGTATGAGGAAAGTCTCTGCCTCAGCCAGGTGATCTGAGGTTGAGTAATGGAAACTAGTTCTGGAATCTTAGCTAGATCTCAGAAGTTGGGCTCTCAGTCCCATGCCAACAGGGTGGCCAGAAAGCAAAGATGATTTCAGTATATTTGTTCCTGTTCACTAAGACAGTTGTTCCTTGATATTTGCAGAAAACATTTACATTTCACCCTCTGAGGTATGTCCTCGCTCGGGCTTTAAATTCCAGCTCAGCCTGCCAGTTTAGCTCTGGTCCAACATTTCCACCTTGGCTTGCTTGAGGGGCAAATCCAGTTCCCTGGCTCTCCTCCCTGACTTGCACCTCTCAGTTCAACGTGCAGACAATCCAGGTGTGTTGTGCACATCAGCCCGACACTTCCAGCCACTCCTGGGTTTGGAGTTGGGAAGACAGAAAAATAATAAAATAAAATAAAATCTACAATGATTGTCTTTTTTTTAAAAAAGTCAACATAAAGATTAAAGGAGACAAAGTGTGTAACTTGCGTATTAGGAGAGGCTCAGTGATGTGATAAACAACCCTAACATTTCCAGTGGCTGACAACAGAGGTATGGCTTCATGCCATGGTCCACATCCAACTCGGGTTAATGGAGGGCTCCAGCCTGCACCATCTTCCCTCAAGGAACAAGGTGATACAGACATCATTGTGGAGAGATCACTCTCTGTCACAGCAGAGAGAAGTAAGCTTATAAAATTGCACAGTAGCTCTGAAAGTCTTCCCCCTCAATCACTCTGCCAAGGTTGAGAAGAATTATGATGAAGAAATAATGCCCAGTTTTGAGCTAACGTGGAATACGACCAACAATGGAAAATTGAGGTATATCTCTCACACAAACATCCCTTTTGCCCACATTCCACTGACCAAGTCCAGTTCAATGGCCACATCTATCTTCAATACTGAAGGGCAGTGCCCAGAGGGAAGAAAGTCAGAACGGTGATGGGGAACAGCGTTAAAGCTGGCCACATTTGCAGACCATGGTTCCTGGTGATGAAGACAACTGGTGAGATTTGGATCCTGTCCCTTTTCCCCTACAATTTTGCCTCGGGACGTTCTGACCCTGAAATTTGGTCCAGGGAAAATGCTGGCTCCATGTTAATGAACACAAGCATTTTAATGACAATTTGTTCAACCAATATTTATTGAGCCTCTCGCCTGCCAAGTCATCATGGAGACACTGCAGAGTGAGAAGTGAACTAAACCCTCTGGAGCTCACATTCTAGCCAAGGAAGTAGACAAAGAAATAGACAGCTAAAATAATGTCAGGAAATAATGACTGAGAAAAAAGAAAACTAGGTAAGGGGTGAAGAGTGAGTAACGTAGTTCAAGAAATTCTCCGTGAGGAATGGCATTTGAGGAAAGACCACCACTGAAGTGAGAGAGTGAGTTAGGCGATATCTGGGGAAGAGGAAACTGGCCAAACCCAAGGAGGATGTGCTTGGCATTTGCAAGGGACAGTAAGGAGGCCAAAGTGGCTGGAACACAGGGAACCAGGGCCCAGAGGGTGGATGAGGCAAGGTAGGGGACCAAGATCCAGGCCATGGAGGGGCTGAGGCACAGCAAGGACTTGGGATTTGAACTGATGCCAGAACATCCCTGGAGCATGGGATGTGGAACAAAAGAGAGGTTGAATTGTACCAACATTTCTCCATTTTCATAAAGAGGTATTTTCTGGAGTGAACTCCATGAAGTAAATTTAATTCTTTGCCTAGTTAAACAATATCTAGTTTTTTCCCCCATTTTCATATCTATTTTAATGAACTTATTTTAAGTGCCATTAAATCTTTTCCTCATGAAATTTACAGCATGAAAATAGTTCATTGATTCGTTTCTTGTTCATATTAAATGTTACAAAATTTAGCACCTGCCACTAGAAAGTTTATTAGTCAGAGTTTCCCAGGGAGACAGAAACAACAGGGTGTAGATGTGTGTGTACACACACACACACACACACACACCCCTCTATATATCTGTAGAGAGAGAGAGAGAAAAATATGAATATATGGGGGAGGATTTATTAGAGGAATTGATATGCATAATTATGGAGGCTGAGAGGTCCCAAAACAGGCCATCTGCAAGCTGGAGACCCCGGGTTTCCAGTAGCAAGGTTCAGTCCAAGTCTGAAAGCCTCAGAACCAAGGAAGCTGATGGTATCACCCTCAGTGCAAGGCCAAAGCCTACTGTAAGGCCTTTGGTCCAAAGACCAGAGAGTTTAAAATTCTGTTATCCAAGTAAAAGGAGAATAGTGTGTCCCAGCTCCTGGAGAGAGGGACCACCTCATCTATTCTCTATCTCTGTTCTCTCCTGGCCCCCAGCCAGGATGGGGCCTCACCAAGGGCAGATCTTCCTCTCTTAGTCCATGGGGAGCACAAGCTAACATAATCTCTTCTGGAATCACCCTCACTCTACGGATTCCTTAAGCCAGTTAAGTTGACGCCCAAAGTTGACCATCACAAGACCAGTTCCTTGGTTTTTTTGTTTTCTTTTTCTATGACATATTTTTGGCAAATCCAGTGTTTCTAGCCCAAGCTTTTCAGATCAAACTTTTTTCACAAATATTTGAATTTTCCATCACAAATATTCAATTTAATAAATTACCATGTGCAATTTTAGCCGTTGCTTTTTTTATTTCATAGGGTTTTTGTTTTGTTTTGCTTTTTTCAAAATCAGAAGTTCTTACTTCTATGCTGATTATTTTAAGTGAGGCAAATTTTCCCCAGGTGAGTTTTTTGCAGTTTGATATAATTCTTTAGTCAAGGTTTTGTCAGATGACGGCTTCATTGTGCTTTGCATTGCTTACATATTCCAGTAATATTAATTATGACTGGATTTTAAAAGAATAGTTTTAAAAACTGGTTTCTTAGAGCAAAGAGAAAAATGTAAGATCTGAGTGAACCAAAAGGTCAAAATTATGAAGCCAAAATCTCCTACTCTTAGCATATAATAAATACTTCCGAAACATAGTCAAGACTGTCGTTAAGTTACCGGTGTGAGAAGGCCTTACACCTGAATTCCCATTTGTGCACTCCCAAGTAAAGATCTGTCTTTATATTTTTATTGCAAAAAAATCAGACATTATTTGCTGAAGTAGGACCCCATGACTTAATTTCATACATTTATACAAGAATGGATCTCTGACCTGAAAAAAAAAAAGATGTGAAAAAGCAAATTTACCTGAAGAACTTTTTTTTTTTTACTCATAAGTACAAATGACTTTACTCAAAGCTGATATTAAAATGATGGGCTGTTAACCGCAGGCCTAACTGAACGGCCTGGCTTTCTTTCCCTTTATGTAGACAGACTCTCACCTGTGCCCAACACACTACTCTTCAAGAATGCGAATAGGTTTTTGAGTCTTCAGAGCTAGAAGCGGCTTCATGGCTCTGTCCCTTCTCCAAGACATACAGGGCAGGAAAACCAAACTTACCTAGCAATTACCTGGGCGTGTGTCCGCTCCTCCGCTCTTCAGAACATCCTTATGAGATAAGGATTTCTTCTCCATTGTACAGACAAAGAAACTGAGGTTCTAGGAGGTTAAGCAACTTGCCCAAGGTCACATGATGGGTACACAAATGGCAGAGCCAGGAAATAAAATGCAGGGGTCAACCTGCCTCTAGAGAGCATGTATTTTTATTAATTAATTAATTTATTTATTTTTATTGTTGGGGATTTATTGAGGGTACAAGAAACCAGGTTATACTGATTGCATTTTGTTAGGTAGGAGTCCCTCTTACAACGGTATCTTGCCCCCAAAGGGTGTGGCACACACCGAGACCCCACCCTACTCCCTCCTTCCAAGAGCTCATGTATTTTAATCCTATGTAACCCAACTAATAGGGGGTTGTATGTCGCAGCACTGCAGTTTTCAAGCACCAGAGGGCGCCTTGTCCTAGGAGATGCTAAGCATTTTTTCCCCTCTTGCAAACATTTGACTCCTCTATCACCTTCCCAAGGTCGGGAAAGAATTATTATGAAGACAATGCCCAGTTCTGTACTAACATGGAATACTTATGACCAATAAAGGAAATTTATAGTATGTTTCTCACAAAAACATGTATTGCCAGACCTGTTCCTCAGCAATACCACATTTAAAGGGGCCCTCCAGACACTATGGTATTTTGCAACGTGTACCACTGTGCGTCACAACTACGTTGTCCTAAGCCACACTGACTCTGATTTTCATTTTAGGAAAATAAATCCTGATGTCACTGACTTGGTGACATATGCAATGCCTTATGCAATGTGAGGTCTCCTATATCATCCAGCCTATTATATACATTGAACTCAAATTCACCCACTTGATCAAAATAAATCATTCCCTTTAAATGGCTGAAGCCATTTTTTTAATTTATCCTTATCCATCCAGGGCTATCTACTCTAAACAACTACTCAAATTATATTAATAACAAAAGCTTTCTCTGACTTCGTGATCTGAAAAGCTCCCAAATAATAACAGTCACCCACTTTCACCCTTTCTCCATAGTAGACTAACCATAAAGAACTGAGCCTGGACTGTCTAATGTATTATTATCATTGTATATTGTCAATTACTCAGCATTGCAAATGCTGAAACATTACAGGCATGGATCACTATGTTAAATTATAGATGGCAGTGCTGAGAAGTATAATATATGAGGTCCCATCGATACAACCTGCAGAACAATCCTTCAGATAAGTCTCTGGTTTAATGAGCACCAAAGCCCCATCCACATTAAGTGTATGAGTGCAAAAAAAAAAAATCAAGGATCACCATTTATGAAGCAAAAATAGCACAGAAAGTTTGGGAAGAACGTAATTGTGGAGTTAACAAGACATAAGCAGTTCAGCATGTTAATAGCACAAAATACAACATAGCACCCATTTACGTCTCCTCGGGAAGCCTTTGTACTCATCTGAAAGCCTACTATCAGCAAAGTATGAAAATATATATGAGGAATGAGTAAGCTGGAATGAATCCCCGGTGGCACGAAACTAGATTATTTCTCTAACCTGGAGTGGTAGAGGGAGGGGTGGGAGTGGGCCTATCAGGAATGCAATTCTGGGACCTCTTTGCTCTGTGTATATAAATCATTAAACAGCAGACAAATGATTTAACACTAATACAAACAAGGGTTCCCAGAGAATTAAATTTTCCTTTCCAAAAATGACTCAGAATAAAAGTGAATTAGGCCAAACCATTAACTCGATAAATGCCAGGAAATAGGATATCAGCACAAAATACGCCTCATAGGAACTGATGTGGCTGTCCCCAGAACCATCCGTGTACTCATGAAGGTCCTCAATCAATACAGAATCTCTCCTTTATAGACTCATGAAGTCAGTCGCTATCTAGTACACAGGGGTCCCCAGGGCCAGTTCCATGACCTAAGCTCACAATGAGGCAGTCTTAAACATTTTAGAGCAAAAGCAGAGGTGGAAGATTACCAACAATACTTCCTTTGGAAGGACTGCCCATTATTCCAAGATTATCCCTTTCTTAATAATTGGCATAAAAACTCTATTTCCTTTTAAAGTGATCAATTTATTTTGAAGGTCCTTTAATCTATGTTCTTAATTTGGCAAGATAAAAAGTTAATAACCATAGGTTGAGCTCTAATTTTTAAAAATATATCAGTCCATAAAATCCAAAAAAACTCTAAAAATCATCATTTTATAGTCTATGGTAGCCCAACTTTATAAATCAACATAGATTCTGGTAAGAATCATGGAAGGCTGACTCTCTGTATTTTGCTACTGAAGTATAGTCAGAGAGAGCCATGCAGTACAACCTATCTTTGGGAGCTGGTCCCAGCTTCCCTTAAAATAAATCAAATAAATGAAGATCTCTCAACTCTGTCTAATTGAAAGATCCTAGCTAAGAATCTCTCAGCTCTGCAGAGTTTGGTCACCAGGAATGCTGTGGTAGTCTATCTATGCTTGGTCTCCGCCCTTGGCTTAATATTGTAGACTAGTTGAAGAACATTTTCCCACTCTGAACTGACCATTTCTTGACCTCCTTAATTTAGTTTCCACTCCACCCAGGTCCCCCCAGGCAGCGAACCTCATTTTTGCCTATTCAATGGGACTGCCCTTTCCTCTGATCTTACAGCAAGGCAAGGGGCTGTGGGGATTCAGTAACTGAGAAGTGGTGATTGGACATGGCACCTCCCAAGGCCTGATCCACAGCAGAGGGCTTTGAAGTCAGCTTCACATTCCAGAAGAACTTCTAATGGGCTGCTTACATGATATGGAACAAGGTTATGCTAGCAGGGGCCATGAGTCTCTCATGCTCAGATCTACTGCACAGCGAGATAGCTGATTATTTTTATTATATTATAGAACTTCAGAGCAATCAAAGGGAAAAAATTAAAAACAAACAGAAAGACCAAAAAAAAAAAGCAAGCTTTGTACTAGGAGCACAACCCATGCTGGGGGTCAAGGATACTTCAAAGACACCAGGGGAGGTTGAGGCTCTGAGAATGGAGAAGAGAAGCCCACTCCTCCCCATGCCTGTCTTTACTCAGGCCCATTCCTCTGCCCAGATGTCCTCCCTTCCCCACCCCTTCTCTGTAAGTTCAAATTCTCCCCATGCTCCAAGATTCAATTAAAAACCACTTCTTTTAATAAGCCCTATTTAATAGCCATTTCTCTTAATACTTTTCTGTTTTTATTTGTGTAAATTCAAGGGGTACAAGTGCAGTGTTGTTATGTGGATACATTACGCAGTGGTGAAGTCTGGGATTTTAACATGACCATCCCCCAAGGAATGACCATTGTACCTGGTCAGTAATTTCTCATCATCTGCACCCTCCCACACTTCTGTCCATTCCACACTCTGCTGCCATGTGTAGATATGATTTAGTTCCTACTCACAAGTGAGACTATGCAGTATTTGGCTTTGTTTCTGAGTTGTTTCATTTGAGAGACAGTTCCATCCACGTTGCTGCAAAAGACGTGACTTCACTCTGTGCTATGGATAAATAGTATTCCACTGTATTCCATTTTCTTCATCCATTCATCCACTGATGGACAGTCAAGTTGATTCCATATTTTTGCTATTGTGAATGCTCCTGCAACAAATACACAAGGGCAGGTATCTTCTCTATATATTTCTCTTAACATTGTGAAAGAGTTACAAGAGAAGATCTATGTTTCATTCTTTTTTTTTATACAATTGATGTTCGATAATTATTTGCTAGATAGAAAGATGAGTGAAAGAAAAAAATGAACAGGCCAGATGATGTGTGGTCACACTTGTAATGCTAATACTGAAAGGCCTAGGCCAGTAGACCACCTGAGCTCAGGAATTTAAGACCAGCCTGAGAAACAGTAAGACCCCTGTCCTACTAAAAACAGAAAAATTAGCCAGGTGCCATGGCAGGTGCCTGTAGTCCCAGCTACTCTGGGGGCTGAGACATGGGCATCACTTGAGCCTAAAATTAAGGCTGCTGTGAGCTAGGCTGAAGCCATGGCACTCTAGCCCGGACAACAGAGTGAGACTCTACTGGGAAGAGGAGGGGAGGGGAGGGGGGAAGGAGAAGGAAGGGACGGAAGAGAAAATTATCTCATCCAATCCTCAGCACTATCCTGCCATAGGAAAGATAGAACCAATTAGGCATATTTTCCCCCATGGAGCTGATTTTTAAACAGAACAAAACAAAACCTGAGACTCTGAGACTCTGAGAGACACAGTAACTCATCCAAAGTCACACCAATGGCCAGTGGCCAAGCAAGTTTCAAATCTGGATCAGTCCTTTGCCAAGAAAACACGCCTAGAGACGCTTACCTGGGAGGAGGTGGTGGGGCGGGAGGGGGACACAGGAGATAAAGAAAGCAATGCTGGGAAATGGCCTTTGAGAGTCAGTTAATGCACATGAAACAAACAAGTTCTGAAAGTGTACATCCTCCCGGGGTAGTTGCTGCCTTTGGGAAATGCCAGACCTCGCTGCCACACCCATCTGTGCCAGGAACCCAGGCAGGGACTCCCAAGGTGGTTAGCAGGTCCATACAGGTAGGGCTGTTTGAGTAGGTCTCTTGAACTAGATGAAGTCAAACTTCAGCACTACGGTTCATTCATTTCTTCAACAAGCATGATTTGTGGATTTATCTACAAAAGGCTGAAAAGAAAAGTCCTGTTTCTGATATCAAGGCTGCAAACTCAAGTATAGAGACTTTAAGGACTTTTTATTATTGTTGTCGGTCATTTGTTTTTTTTTGTTTTGTGGAGACAGAATCTCACTCTGCTACTGTGGGTAGAATGCTGTGGTGTCTTAGCTCAGAGCAACCTCAAACTCCTGGGCTCAAGGCATCTTTCTGCCTCAGCCTCCCAAGTAGCTAGGACTACAGGCACCTGCCACAACACCTGGCTAGGTTTTCTATTTTAGTAGAGATGGGTCTAGCTCTTACTCAAGCTGCCTTAGCTCAGGCAGTCCACCCACCTTGGCCTCCCAGAGTGCTAGGATTGCAGGTGTGAGCCACTGTGCCAGCCTGACTTTAAGGATTTACAGTGAAGGAAACAGAGGTTCTGAGCATTAAATTTCTCTCAATTCTACAAGGCGGAGCCAGGACAGAGTCACATGTTTTCAGACTCTAAGGTCCTCAGTTGGCTCTCTGCTTTTATAGAATAAGGGAAATGAGGCAGAATGAGGTTAACTTGACTTGCGCCCTGCATTGGGCAGAGAAGAGCTAGGCTTTATGAGAGCTAAACCCCACATCCGTGTTTCAGACACTAAACGAGGCTCCCACCTAAGGAGGCAACACTGTGGGGAGACGGCTTCCCTTTCCTTCCTGTTTTTTTGTTTTTTTTTTTAGAAACAGAGTCTCACTTTGTCACCCTCAGTACAGTGCTGTGAGGTCACCGCTCACAGCAACCTCCAGCTCTTGGGCTTAGGCAATTCTCTTGCCTCAGCCTCCCAAGTAGCTGGGACTACAGGCACCCACCACAACCCCCAGCTATTTTTTGTTGCAGTTTGGCCAGGGCCGGGATTGAACCCACCACCCTCGGTTTAAGGGGCCAGCGCCCTACTCACTGAGCCACAGGTGCCCCCTGCTTTCCTTCCTTTTATACCAAAAAGTTCAAAGCCCCATCCAGCAGGAGCTCTCAGTAACTGAGCAGTCTCCACTGGCCCACCCACTGCCTCCCTAGAAGAGAGGCCTTTGCATAGCAGATAAATCCTATGATTTCCCAACAGCAGACAGTTGTTCATGCATCTTGAATTTCAAATTATTCGTTGTCTTTTGATCACACATGAGATGGTGGGAAAATGAATTTTGAAAAGGTATGCTCTGTTAGCAAATAGCAAAATAATAGAGGCCCAAGTCACAAATAATACTCCATTTTCACTTTGTATTAGAAAGCTCTTCTACTGCATAGATATTCATCTGTAGACAGACTGTTCTTCTCCCTGTGTTTCCCTGAAATGACATGTACCTTGCTCACCACAGTGTGCCCCACACCTGCCACAGTGGCTGGCACAGAGCAAAAGCCCAATAAAGGTTTGCTGGATGTTGATGTGCACTCGTGTGCAGGAAGACAAAGGCTGTTATGGAACCTGCTCTCCAGGCAATACTGGGGATTGATTCTTTATGGAAAGACCCATGTGACTTCCACAGAAGTCCCTAGGTTTAGGAGGGCAGGGGGAAGAGGATAGGAGGCTCCCTGTGTCTCTGTTTCCTCAACAATTCCAATGACAATGCAGCTGGATGTTGGATGCCCCTGGGAAACTGAATATGTCAGCCACACTGACGAGCACAATTGCATCCAGTGCCACCTGTAAGACACATTTAGACAATTGAGCCAATGGTTGTAGCTGCTCACAGCTGGCCTGGGGACACCTGGAGACTGGGCAGCTTGTAGAAATCTACAGCTTCAAGTCACTATCCAGGAAAAGCAGCATATGGCTCTGCCAAGCCACCAAGACTATGATGCCTTGGTGCTGTGACCAGGAGACGCGAGGAGGAAGAAGGTGCAGAGTCGTCATCTGTCAAACATCCTCTCTGTGCCAAGCGTTTAGAAATTGATGTTATTACCCCCATTTGGGATATTAGAAAACTGAGACTTCCAAAGTTCAAGTAGTTTGTACAAAAGCACTCACCCCCAAAGGGGCAGAGCTAAGAGACAAATTCGGGTTTGTCTGAAGCCAAACCTCACCTTCTCTTCACCGCTGTCCTCTGTGTGCTGAAAGGTGCACTAGATTCTGTGCACAATTCTGTGCTCACTTGATGAGGGCAGTCCTTTTCCTGGGGCTGAGCATGTCATGCTCCTGTTCCAATGACAGCTTGTTGGTCCATCAGGTATCTAGTAAAAGAGTTCCCCAAGGTCGTGGCATTCCCTTCAACGTGCATGTTTAATCCATACACTCCCTCTTCCTTCATCTCTCATAGTTTTTGTTTTTCTTCTGACTTCCTGTTCCCTTTCTGCCTAGAACTTGGGCTTACAATGATAGCCCTGTTGCCCTCAAAGTTGAGACATGTGCCAAGCCCAGACTCTAAACAGATTAATATATTAGGTCCTGCAATGGCCAAATTCATGGCTGACATCATTTCTGAGAATCTGGTTGCAACGCATCAGGACATGGTGTGAAAGTCTAGGACCAGGAACTGATCTTCCCCACTTGAGGGAAAGGCTTGATGAGGAAGCAGAAAGGTAGAAGAACTCTCTAGAAGGCTGAGTGTGTTGTGTGAGGTACATGGCAGTAGAGATTTGGTAAAGCAGGCAGCACTAAGTCATTCTTTTTTTTTTTTTAAGAGACAGAGTCTCACTTTGTCACCCTTGGTAGAGTGCTATGGCATCACAGCTCACAGCAAACTCCAGCTCTTGGGCTTAGACAATTCTCTTGCCTCAGCCTTCCAAGTAGCTGGGGCTACAGGCGTCCGCCACAACACCCAGCTATTTTTGCTGCTGTTGTTGTTGCAGTTTTGGCCAGGGTCAGGTTCTATCCCTACCACCCTCAGTATATGGGCCAGCACCCTACTCACTGAGCCATAGGCACCACCCAGCACCAAGTAGTTCTAATGGAGGGAAAAGTTGTCCTGTGATACGAATCAAGGATGATGGTAGGAAATTGAATAGTGGGCAGTGCTTGGGAACTAACCAGCAGTTAGACTCATAGATGCCCATCGGGAGGCCCATGGGGACACAGCCACTGGGCTGATGGTCAAAGCCAAGACCATAGGTCCTGGAAAGCTTGCTAGGAGCAAGGCAGAAGTACAGGGACACAAGGGCTGGCAGCTGCACAAGTCATAGAACCCGGACTGAGGTGAGGGGCTGGAGCAGCACATGAGCACTCAGGGTGGAGCCACACCTAGGGAAAGAGGCTGTTAGGGTTTTTGCTCCTGCCAGCCTACCGCCAATCCTCCAACGCCAACTCTGTACCCAACAGTTTGATTCCATTCTGATCCTGACCACCAGAGTTAGCACCAGACTTCATAAGCTTAACAGGTTCAGTCCCACAAGACCACCCTCTCTGGGTGCCTGGGTTGCCTGCACTTCTGTCTGACTTGGCTACAAAGTCAGGGTTCCCACCATCTTCCCTTTCAATGTGAAGAATTTGCTGAAATGACTCACAGAACTCAGGAAAATGCTGTACTTACTATTATAGTTTATTATAAAGGATTCAAATTTAACAGCCAGGTGAAGAGATCTATGTTAGACCCAGTGGGCTTAGGCTAAGACAGAAAGGTGTCAGGCGTAGGCTATCACGGAAAAATACCAGTTAACTCCTGGCAAATTTCTGGACTGCAAGCTTCCAAAAAAAAAAATGAAATAAGGCTAGTTCACTCCCAAGATAGATGGAAAGTACTAATGAATTTCTTGTTTCTAGTTCGCTCCAAGTTTCTTGCTTGGCTAACTCCCTAGGAAACAGACTGGGAGGTACCAACTGTTCCTGGACTGACTTTTAAATAATACCAGGTGAGGAAAGTACTGAAACAAAAATGTATGGGGAGAAAGTACCAAAACTAAGATGTATAGGGGGGAAATATTAAAACAAAGATGTATGATGCATGACTAACCGCAAAATTCTGCTTCTGTACAATGCTTGCTTGCTACCCACCTGGATGCATCTGGACAGCTTCCATGCCAACCAGGATGCACATCAAGCCTTAAAAACCTAACCCCTTAAGCACTCAGGGCTGCTGTCAGAAACCCCATGTTGGGACACTGAGGCAGTCGCCAGAAGGCTCTTCAATAAAAGGACTCCTCTTTACATTTAACTTGTTTGGCAGTATGGTCTTTGTGGAACTCCTAGGCACAACATCTAGAGTGTGAGGTCCAGACAGGTCCCCAGCACAGAGGCTTCTGTCCCCACAGAGTTGGGGTCCACCACCCTCTCACCACATGGGAGAATCCCATGGAGGTTTCATTCCACAGGCATGATTGTGGCCACTGGTGACAAACTCTCTAGTCTCTCTCCCCTCCCTAAGGATGGACAGGTGAGGCTGAACGTTCCTGGCCCGCAGCCCCACCCTGCAGCTATCTGGAAGCCCCTCAGCCAAGAGTCAGTATTAGTGTAGCAAAGGCATTTATCACTCAGGAGGTTTCAAGGTTTTTAGGCGCTTGGTGCCAGGAACCATGACAAAGATCAAATAATTTTTATTATACCATGGAGGTAAACGTCCTGCTATCAGAATCAAGGTCAGGGCCACACTGTAACAAGGACGACTTACACCTGTGTCCTCCACATGTGCCAGAGCCTCAGCAAGATAGGAGGACAGAGGGAAGCCTGGACGTGTGAGGCCTTGAGCCACGCAGGAAAGAAAAAGTGTTTAAGCTGAAACGAGAGACCAAGAAAGGGTGTCTGGAAAAGCCACTGTGGCTCCCACAGCTTCTAAGCTCCTGCTGAGTCCTGGTGTCACCTGGCTCTGCTGCTTTACCCAAGTTCTTTTTATAAATTAAGAGTAAATAGGGGCCAGTCAAGGTGGCTTCCACCTGTAATCCTAGCACTCTGGGGTAGCTGAAGTAGAAGGATTACTTGAGGTCATAGTGGTGTACTCCTGTAGTCCCAGCTGCTTAGGAGGCCAAGGCAGGAGGATCGCTTGAGCCCAGCAGTTCAAGGTTGCAATGAGCTATGATGATGCCACTGCACTGTAACCCCAGCAATGAAGTGAGGCTCTGTCTCAAAAAAAAACCAAACTCCTAACAAAAATGCCTAAGCAGCCAAAAATATGGAACTAACACAGATGGAAAGAACAAGTACAGATAGCGAGTCAGGAGCTACCACCATGCTGGTCATAAACAAGGCACAAAATGGATGAACTTTCCATCCACAGGGCCAAATGGTTGATTGAATGATTACAGAAAAGGCAGGAGAAGACAGACAACTATTCATTCAAAAGCCTTTCGTGCCCACTCTAGGCTAGGTCCTGTCCTCCTTGCTGATGATGCAAAGCAGAGCTTCATTTAGCCTCCAATAGAACCAGATTGATTCTGGGGCAAAAAGTCTTTGGGCTGGTCCCAATGCCCAGCAAGAGACAGGCTGTCAGGTAATGACTACTATCCCCTGGCTTTCTGCAGCCAGGCCTCTGGCTGAATGAGAAACAGGATGACTTTTTACTCCTAGAATTTACTTCCTCTGCAGAGGTCATGTTTCTTGATCTTTTTTTTTTTTTTTTTTTGAGACAGAGCCTCAAGCTGTTGCCCTGGGTAGAGTGCTGTGACATCACAACTCACAGCAACCTCCAAGTCCTGGACTCAAGCAATTCTTCTGCCTCTGCCTCCCAAGTAGCTGGGACTACAGGTGCCTCTTCATGGGGTCTTATGAAAGATACGTGGACACTCTTCCCTCATATGTATTCTCAAAAAGGCACAACTCCCCCTTCCCATCTTGTCTAATTTTCTCAAATATCAGAATTTATCCAATGTTATTAAATTACCTTTTCTTTGAAAGAAAATTCCCTTTAAAGAAATGCCTTTCAGAGTATACATTTAGAAGTTTAAAATAGCTGTAGACAGCTGTATTCCAGCTCCCACACCCCCTTTCCCTCTCTCTGTGTGGAACTCCCACTGAGCAGTTTTGTGTGGGAGTCAACTGGGCTAAAAGCCTTCCCTGCAGGGGGTGGAAGTGGACAAGTCAGAAAATTGTCAGAACTTGGCCTTTGGCCTCCATGTGTCAAGACAAAAGAAAAGCACTTGGGCCCCATGTGTTAAAAACTGCAGAGAGTTTTCTTTATATATTAACATTTCTTTGTCCCAGGACACAAAGAGCTGATAGAAAGTGCATGGATGTTAAGGGAGAGAATGCTTTGCATCTTGGTGGCTCTTCCGCTATAGAAAAGTTGCTTTGCTTTCTCCTCAAGTTTGGACACGGGTTTACCAACCTGCACTCTGCAGTCAGCCCTTGGGTCTGACCTCTTGCACCTGTATCATTGCCACGGCCATAGCACCCCTGAGAACCTCCTCCTCACCAGTGGCATTAACATTCCTATACACAGAGATCCATTGTTCACACATATTTTGATTCTCTTTTTCAGAGAAAAATGGGTATGAAATTATTTTTAAAAAGAAGAATGGGCTCGGCGCCTATAGCTCAACCGGCTAAGGCGCCAGCCACGTACACCTAAGGCGGCGGGTTCGAATCCCCAGCCCGGACCTGCCAAACAATGACAGCTGCAACCAAAAAAAAATAGCCGGGCGTTGTGACGGGCGCCTGTGGTCCCAGCTACTTGGGAGGCGGAGGCAAGAGACTCGCTTGAGCCCAGGAGTTGGAGGTTGCTGTGAGCTGTAATGCCACAGCACTCTACCCAGGGGGACAGCTTGAG
>CAUYTI010153255.1:0-11359 GCA_963575145.1 Galago senegalensis
GTCTGTCGAACAAAGGTACTTATAAATGTTTTAACACAATAACTAAGTAAATGACACAAAGTCTATGTTAACCAGTTTGATGAAAATATTTCAAATTATATATGAAAACACTACACTGTACCCCATGTTTGCATTAATGTACACAGCTATCATTTAATAAAAAAAAATTTTAAAAAAAGATTTTTTGGTCCTTGATAAACTGTTTCTAAATCACTGGGCTTATGGAGAGGAGATCAGAGAGAAACAGAGGGAGCTAAATTAAGATCAAAAGAAATGAAAAGTGTACAAGACTCAGCGAAAGGTCTATGCTAGAGATCTCTGTGGAGATCATGTTATCATGTGAATAAGGACACATGCAGACACGATGAAAGAAACCCGCTAGGTATGAATTTTAAATTAGTTCTTAATCATGCTCTGGATTCAGAGCAGAAGGATCCTGACAAAGCAAATGTAAGACAAAGAAAAAATTCTCTTCACTAAAAAATAGCCTTCAGGGGGAAACATTTAGCTGTCTGATTATAGAGAAGGGAGATACAGAAATCATACTTTTTTGTCTTAAAAAATGGGAACTTAGACTAAGGTGGTGGGAGACAGTGAAAAGTAATCTGACTTCAAATGCATTTTGAAGGTAGAAAATATAAGACATATTAAAATGTATACAGTTAAAAAGAAAGACTTTTTACAGAATACTAACAGCGATTATCTCTGGATAAAAGGATAAATATTTTGCTTCCTTTTTTCTTTTTAATTTTTTGGAGGAGTAATAGAGACAATCTAAACGTGAATTCTAAACAAAACTATAAAGTCTTAATGTAAAATATTCACTGAATATTTTAAAATATTCAAAATCAAATGCCTAATCCCAGACTCTTCCCCTAGAGATCACTGTTTAAAACCCTTTTTACACAGTTAATTGTAGTGTGTCTTAACCTCTTGTTTTTATTATTGCCCTTCCAAGGAAAAAATTAAACAGCTATATGTATATACTTACATGATATAGTACATATATTATACATATATATATGGTTTTATATACACACACATTTTTCTGAGACAGAGTCTCACTCTGTTGCTCAGGCTAAATGCAGCAGCATGATCAGAGCTCACTGCAGCCTTCAACTCCTGGGGTCAAACGATCCTCCTGCCTCAGTCTCCTGAGTACCTGGGACTATAGACAGGCACCGTCATGCCCAGCTAATTTTTAGAATGGTTTTTATAGAGATGGGGTCTTCTTATTGCCCAGGCTAGACTTAATTAAAATAAAGTTTATTTTCTCTCTAGCAAAAGAAATAAATAAGATTTTGTAGGGTAGGGTTGAGCTTTGGAAGTCACAAAGCATGTAATGTCTAAGATTCTTTGCAGTCCTCTTTCCTCCCAAAATAAAAACTAGAACTATTTTCTCCCTTTTGGGTTCAATATTATCCCTGTTGAGAATGCATGGTTTATAAGTATTTTGAAAATTCCAACAATCCCACTACTGAGTATATACTCAAAGGAAAGAAAATTAGTATGTAAAAGAGAAATCTGTGTTCTAATGTTTATTACAGCACTATTCAGGATAGCCAAGACATGGAATCAACTCAAATATGTATCAATAGATGAGTGAAGAAAATCAGACACACACACACACACACACACACACACACGCACTCACGGTGGAACACTATTTAACCATTAAAAAAGAATGAAATCAGGCAGTGTGCAGTGGCTCATGGAGGCCAGCAGATTGTCTGAGCTCAGGAGTTCAAGACCAGCCTGACCCAGAGCGAGACCCCATCCCTAAAAATAGCTGGGCATTGTGGTAGGCGCCTATAATCCCAGCTACTTGGGAGGCTTGGGCAAGATATCACTTGAGGCCAAGAGTTTGAGGTTGCTGTGAGGTATGATGCCATGACACTGTACTAAGGAGGACAAAGTGAGACTGTCTCAAAAAAAAAAAAAAAAAAAAAAAGAATAAAATTCTGTCATTCAACATGGATGAGCCTAGAGGACATTATGTTAAGGTAAGTCAGGAACAGAAAAATAACCACCACATGATATCACTCATAAGCAGAAGCTAAAAATGTCAATCTCATAGAAATAAAGAGTAGAATAATGGTTACTCGAAGTTAAGAAGGATCGGGGACAAGAGGAGGATAGGAAGAGAGATTAGTTAATGAGTACAAAATTATAGCTAGATAGGAAGAATAAATTCTTGTGTTTTAATAGCACTTTATAATGACTACAGTTAATAATAATTTATTGAATACCTTGAAATAGCTAGAACATAAGATCTGAATGATCACAACATAAAGAAATGATAAACTTGAGGTAATAGATACGCTAACTATCTTGATTTGACCATTACACATTGTATATATGTATCAGAACATCACTCTGGAAAAAAAAAAGAATATCACTCTGTACCACATAAATGTTTCAATTAAAAATAATTTTTAAAATGTCAATCAATAATATGTTTTTTGATCGCTGAACTACCAATGAAATCTAATTTAGCATGAATCATACTCTCCTTAAAACTCTTCCCTTGAATTCCCTTATAACATTCACACTCTAGTATATGTATCCTAAATTATATACAAGTATGACTATACTAATAAAATATGTACAATATAAAACACAAAAAAACTGTTGAAAGAATAAGACTTTTATATATATTTTTTTAATTTTTTCTTTTGTAGAGACAGTCTCGCTTTATTGCCCTCGGTAGAGTGCTGTGGCGTCACACAGCTCACAGCAACTTCCAACTCATGGGCTTAGGCAATTCTCCTGCCTCAGCCTCTCAAGTAGCTGGGACTACAGGCGCCTGCCACAACGCCCGGCTATTTTTTTGTTGCAGTTTGGCCGGGGCTGGGCTTGAACCCATCACCCTCAGTATATGGGGCCGGTGTCCTACCCATTGAGCCACAGGCACTGCCCAGAAGAAGACATTTTTAAAAAGTACAGGTAGAAGAAGTTATAATTGTCTCTTCCCATCTCAAAATGTATATACCATTTTGGAAAAAAACATTCTATATCAACTTTCCAATCTGCATATCCCTGGCGCCCTGTCTAGGCGACCTACTTTTCTTCTCTAGGCAGTATCTCCATTATCATGGCTTCAACTGTCATCTGTTATTTACTGTCTCTCAAATTTGTGTTTCTGGCCAAGGTCTCTCTTCTAAGCTCCAGACCCACATATTAAGCGACCTGACAGCTATACTTGGAAGTCACATGTGCAGCTGAAAGTCAGCAATACAGAGCTCATCATCTTTACTCTTAAATGTGTTTCTCAGTTTACCATCTCAAATGAAAGCTGCTGCTATTTATTATATTTACAAGAAATCTTATCAAAGCAGAAGCCTACCTTGAAACCTTCCCCTCTACCTCACCACTTCTAACCTATCACTAAGATTTTCTGGATTCTCCAATCTGTTCACTTCTCTCATTGGTCACTATCAACATAAAACATTATTGCTATAAGCTGAATTGTATTCCTAAAAAAAATCATATATTGAGGTCCCAACTCCCACTACTTCAGAATGTGATTATATTTGGAGACAAGCTCTTTAAAGAAATAATTAAAATGAGGTCATTAGGGCAGGGGCTAATACAACAGAGTATTTATTGTCCTTATAAGACAAAGAAATGTGGACACAAGGAAGGAAGACCATGTGAAGACATGGGAGAAGACAGTCATCTACAAGCCAAGGAGAGAAGCCTGGGACAGATCTTTCCTAACAGCTCTCAGAAGGAAACTACACTGTTAACACCTTGATCTCTGATTTCTACTCCCAGATTTCAAGAAAGTCACTTGAGTTTCCAAAACAGCAATGTAGAAGCAGCCTGGTTTCACTCTTCCCTAACAGAAAACCAAAACCAAATACATATATAGTACTGAGACTACAACCAAAATATCCCAAGACTCACATAGAAGGAGGAGACAGTTCCCAGGGCCAAAGAGAAGTAAAAATACTCCAGACAGGCAGTTAAGTAAGAGAAGTGACTTCCATACACACAACACTCCTTCCCTAAACCTGCCCAGTACCAAGTTCATGGAAAAGTCCCCCCCTCCTCAATTCACAGTCTCTAAATATTAAAAGGTGAGACTGCAGTAGACAACCACCTCCTCTACCATCCTGGGTTCCCTGGCAGGAGATCCCAGGCTCAACACAAATGAAAACATGGTAAGTGCCTGATAAAAGGAATAGCCCTGCAGATCAGCAAAGACAAAGGGGTCAGACGGGGTGTGAGGAAGGATTACTGTCCCCAGTCCTGGAAACTCAGCTCTATAACCTGGCTAAAAGGAAATGCCAAATCAGAGCAGCTATTGAGTGGCATCACATTGTAGGAGGTATGTCCTGCAAGTCCCCTGGGCACAAACCCTCGCGCTGATAAAATCTTCCTTTTGAGACCCTTCCCTCCCAATACTGACTGGGTGGCACCCCTTTTGTTTACCAGAGCTGAGTCAAATCTGGGCTTAAGGCACCATTTGCTGTCACAAAAAAGGCAGTAACTTAGTAGGAAAAAAAAAA
This sequence comes from Galago senegalensis, assembly GCA_963575145.1. Classification (NCBI taxonomy): domain Eukaryota; kingdom Metazoa; phylum Chordata; class Mammalia; order Primates; family Galagidae; genus Galago; species Galago senegalensis. Next base: position 4,515 of record CAUYTI010153255.1, read on the forward strand.
GAAATTACAAAGAATCGCTAAGCAAACATGTCCAATAAAAAACAAAGCAAGCCAGAAAGAGAAGACTAGAATACATAACTACTCCTTCAATGCAAAGACATAGATATTCATCTACCCATAAGAAGTAACAGCAAATAGGGTACCTACCATGACCTCTCCAAATGGACAGAGCAAGTGCCAGTGATTGACCCTAAGGAGATGATGATATATAAGTTCTCTGATCAAGAATTAAAATATCTGTAGTAGTTTTAAGGAGATTCTAAGACAAGAAAATAAATTCAGAAATTTACCAGGGAAATTTAACAAAGAGGTTTAAATTAAAAAAAAAAAATCTTGGGACTAAGAGATATATTTGCCAAACTGAAAAATTCATTAATGGCCAAAAGCCAAATAGGTTGGCTCAGTGCCCATAACACAGTGGTTATGGCGCTGGCCACATATACTGAGGCTGGTAGGTTTGAACCCAATCTGGGCCAGCTAAACAACAATGACAACTACAACCAAAAAAAAAAAAAAAAAAAAAAAGTAGCTGGGCATTGTGGCAGGTGTCTATAGTCCCAGCTACTTGGGAGGCTGAGGCAAGAGAATCGCTTTAGCCCAAGAGTTTGAGGTTGCTGTGAGCTGTGATGCCATAGCACTCTACCTAGGGCAACATAGGAAGATTGTCTCAAAAAAAAAAAAAAAAAGCCAAATGGGTCAAGGAAGAGAAAGAATCAGTAAACTTGATAACAGGGTTTTTGAAAATACATTGTCAGAGGGGGAAGAAAGAAAAATGATAAGAAATGAAGAGGGCCTAAAAGATACAGAAAATGACCTCAAAAAAAAAAATTCTAAGAACTATTGATGTTTTAGAGGAAATTGAGCAAGAGGAAGAGATAAAAAATTTATGCACAATAACAGAAAACATCCCCAGACTTAAGACAGAAATATCTAGATACAGGAAGGTCAGAACACTAAACAGATTTGACCTAAATAAGACTACCCCCAGGCATATAATAACCAAACTCTCAAAGCTCAAAAGCATGGAGAAGATCCTAAAAGCAACAAGATAAAAAGAAGCAAAAAGCAAATAAAAGAGCTCCAATTTGTCTGGCAAGACTTCTTAACAGAAATCATGCAGGCTGGGAGAGAATGGGGCAACATTCGCAAAATGCAGAAAGAAAAAAAAAACCCTGCTATCCAAGAGTACTGTATCCACCAAAGCTATACTTCAAACATGAGAAATGAAGTCTTTCCCAGAAAAACAAAAGTTGACAGAATGCACCAACGCTAGATACATCTTACAAGAAATAGTAACAGGAGTTTTAATTTTGAAAGAGAGAAACGGTATCAAGCATTACAATTTTTATAAAAATAATTGGTATATCATAATGAATTTGAATATTTAGGAAATTTTAACAGTTATATACATAAGCAATGACTTCCCCATCAAAGAAAGAGAAACAGAGAGTAACCATATAAACAAGTTGATTCATTCAAATCAAGTAAAGAGTTTGGAGAGAGATTTCCTCTATCTGGCCCTGGCACTCTTTTAAATATGGTTAACAAAAGGTATTACAGATGATCCTAATCAGTGAAAAAATTTTTATACTTTGAGGATTGTCCAGGATTTTCAAAGGCAAATATTTGACATATAAGATAAAAACTTTATAGGTAAATATACTAGGGAAGGAGTAAGGAATGAGAGAGAGAGAGAGAGAGAATGAATCAGGATAAAAGTCGGAAACAAAACAAGAATATATCAATCCTAAATAAGATTATAGGCATTCATAGATTACTATGATTTTACATGTAACTTTCTGTTAATTTTGATAGGTCTGGAATTTGTTCAAATGCACAGATAAATAGGAACAAATTCCTCACAAATATTTGAACTCCACAACAATTATATATATAATATAGTTTCATATAGCTGGAAAGAGGACATTTAATGTTCTTAGCACAAAGAAATAATAGATGTTTGAGATGATGGTAATTACCCTGATCTGATCACTCTATATTAAATGTATCAGGATATCACTATGTATCCCATAAATACGTCAATTAAAATTTTTTTCTAAATTAAAAATAAATTTTAAAAATTAAAGAAAATGGGAACTCTATTATTAATATTTTATTTCTTATTCTTCTTTTACTATGCTGGGCCAGTCCTCCAGTATAATTTTGAAAAGAAGCAAGAAAAGTGGGAATGTGGCCTTTCTTCTAACTAGAGGTAATGATTTTGTACATTTCTTTATTAAGAATGATGATTACTAAAGGTTTTTGTTAGTTACATAGCATCCTTTATCAATTTAAGAAAGTTCTCTACCTCATTTTGCTAGAACTTTTTATCATGATAAATTCTGTCAAATACTTTTCTGTATCTATAGAGATAGTTACATTATCTTTACAAACTGCTGGACTTGCAGTAGTTTTAAAATTCTTCAACATAATATTCCTGAGTATGATTGGAATATAATTTTTCTTTTTTGTAATTCTTAATTGGCCTTGGGATAAAGGTTATACTAGTCTCATCAAATGAGTTGGGGTGGTAAGGTTCTTCTTCTCTATAAAAATGGAATGATTTGTCCCTTGAAGTTTTGGTGGAACTTCTTTGAAAAAACATCTGGGCCTACTGGTTTCTCAATAGAAAGATTTGACCAACTAAATTTCCTTAAAGGTTTCCGGACTACAGAAAGCTTCCAATTCTACTTAAACAGTTTTAGAAAGTTATGTTTTTCTAAAAATGTGCCTGTGTTTTAAAATTAGTTGGCATCAAGTTTTCTTTAGTGTCCTCTTATATTTTTTAACCTTTACTTTTAATATAATTTAAACTTAAAATTGCAAGAAAAGCCCAAAGAAACCCCACTCACTATTTGCACACTGAGATTTACCACTTGTTAACAGCGACACACATTCACTTTCACATTCTCATTTCCTCTCTAAGCTGCACATACCATGGCTCTGTACCGCTAAATAATTAAGTGATCTCATAGGAAAAAAGACATTGCCCTACATAACCACAGCACAGTCACCAAAATTAAGATTTTTAACATTATTCAATTCCTGGACAATGAACTGCACGTTTGCTAAAATACAGAAGTATGACTAATTTTTACATAAACAGTAGAGCCTTCATAGTTGATGACCTGCACATTATCAGTACAGTCAGTCTAGTTCCTTACACTGACCTGTTTGTTACAGTCCCTTAAGTGGTCAACTTACAGAGGTTCCACTGTATATATGTGTATATGTAAAAATTGCAAGTATATATATATATATGTATGTATACACACACACACAGACACACACAAATTGTACATTACCAATATATAGAGGTACAGGTGACTTTTGTATATTGATAATATTCTGTAATCTTGTAAAAAAATTCCCTTATTAGCTATAGTAGCTTCTTTTGTATATTTCATCGGATTTTCTACATAAATAATGTTACCTATAAAGAAAAACATTTTACTTCTTCCTTTCTAAACTGAAAGGAAGCTCACGGGTTTGTTTGTTTGTTTGTTTTTTGCTTATTCCACTAGCTAGAACAATGTTGAATAAAAAGTGACCACAAAAAGAAAGAAATCCTTGTCTTTTCCCTTTTTGCCATTATGTATGATTTTACTTATCCGTTTTTCATAGATGCCACCCATCAGTTGAGAAGGCTTCCCTGTATATTTCTAGTTCGCTGAGAATTTTTATTGGTAATAGATGTTGGATTCTATAAAATGCTTTCGCTGCATGTACTGAGAGAATCATGTAGGTTTTCTTATGTAGTTCCTGGCTTTCCTTTTCCCAATTATAATAATACCTCATTGGATCTTCCATAGTTTTAAAATTTCTCTTTCATATTTTCTGTACTTTATTCTGGAAATTTTATCACTCGTATCTGATAGGACTCAAATTCTCTCTTTAGCTTTACATAATCTTCTGTTTAAAACACTTTCTGCTGACTTTCTAATTTCAATATTTTATTTTTATTTTTAAATGTCCTATTTGATTCATTCTTAGATCTACCTAGTAATTTTTAAAACACTTGTTTTTCATTTTTATTCTATTTTAAAAAATATTTAACATATAGATATTTTACATTCTTCATTAGATAATTCTAATATTCAAAATCCATAGCATCTTTGAGAAGTTCCTTAGGAGTCTACAAGCTGTTTTGTATTACTTTTATTTCTTCTGCTGACTCTCAATCATAGCCTCTAGTTTCTTGAAGAGATAGGTGGTTTTTAACTGTGAGCTTATATTTGTGTGACCTTAATATATGGAGAACTCTGATGACTGCATTTGTTTCTTGTGGGAGTGAGGTGTTGTTACCAACTGAGAAGCATGTTAGCCTCTATCCAGGATCTTAGTTTAAAACAAGACTTTCACGTCCATTCTACCGTCTTGCTAGATCCCCAAACCCTGGAGTGCTGATCTCATCACTGCTATGGATATTTGGCCTCAGGACCCTAGTTTGTGCATTCATTTATAGCTCACCAATCCTTAGCTATTCTGTCTCTGCATGTCTATGTATCTGACTTTGTATGTCCCAGAAAGATTCCCTTACTCCTTACAAGCTTGATAGTGCATTAAATATCATGGTTTTCTAATTTATCTAGAATTTATTTGTACTGTACTGACAGACCCCTTAAGAATATTTGGTTCCCATCTAAGTAAAAGCAGAAATCTTTTAATCTTTACAGATAAGAGTATTTACTAATAATATCTGACTTGGAAATCCAACTGGTTTATCCTTATCTAACATTTTAATCAAATTGAGATGCCACAGATAAATAAGTTGAACATTTTTCTTATAACATTAAAAGTATTTCAAATTTGGGTGTGCTAAAATTTTCCTGAGTCTTTAATGCTATTATCAAATCATTTGTTAAGTCTAAAAGGTCAAAACACCACACTCTTTTACATACTTAGAGATCTCATTAGTACTATAGCTGCTCAAAATGTTGAACATATCCCAAATTTAGCTTAATGCATCCTACACACATGATTACAAGATTCTCTTCGATGATAAAAATTGCTAGCTTAGAAAATGAAAGTATCATATCTACACTCCCCCGCACAGCTAAACTGGCTTGATTCTGCAGATGAAGACATACAACCTGTTTTTCACTGTGTGGATCCTTAATAATTTGTTAATAATTTGCTATACTAACTTTCAAGCAAAGTGTTATATACAGTATTGATGATTATATAGTGTTAAGGGAACTCCCAATTGGTTTTAAAAGATGTCAAAATTGAGCTTCTAATGTCTGATCTACCCAAAATTCTCATTTAAAAATAAAATGTTTCATCCATTCATGTAAACTGTAGAAAATGCAATATAGCAAGAGAAAAATAATATTCAACATTAAAATGCCATGATAATATGAATTTATAAGCATGAACAAGTCTTTTCAAAGTATCTTATGAACTAAAAACAGGCTGATTGTACAAATCTTTCCAGGACATTTATTAAAGCAAAAGCAGAATTAGTTATCTCAATTAAGGAGCAACTTTCAAAAGGCTTCACTATACATTTAAACTAAAATATTTCTAAGATTTGATATACCTGATACAATTTAAACTAAAATATTTCCAAGATTTGGTATACCTGATATAATTAGTCCAGTTTTATTTTATACTCAACTTATTTATGTCCTCTTTATACTCTGATGTATTCTTTTTATCATGAAAACTACTGTAAAACCTTCAGAAACTAACAGAGCAACACAAAAACAATGATCATGGAGAAGTTTTGTTCTCCTCTTGAACATTCCTAAGATTAGACTTCGAATACTAGTATATATATATATATGCACAGTTCTGTCATCCAAAATTAAATATCTTAGCAAATACCAAGCATAGCTGGAAATATTAAACTGAAAATTTTAAAGTTTGTGTTGTTTTGTTTGGGTTTTTGAGGTAAGATCTTGCTTTATTACCTGGGCTATGGCCTGGCCTTGTCCATGTACCTTTTACACTTTGGTGATTTTGATTCATATTCTTTCCCTGTCATAGATCACAGGTATGTGTATAACTATATTATAAATCATCCTAGTAAATCACCAAACTTGGGGGGCGGTCTTTGAGATCCTCAACACAATATATAAAATATTTAAAATTATAAGTTTACCAAGGAAACTATACCAGCAGTTCTCAACCTGTGGGTTGCGATCCACAGGAACTGCATTAAAGGGGTGTGGCAAGGAAGGTTGAGAAACACTGATCTATACCACAATGTTGGAAACTTAACATCTTTTTTCTCCTTTGGAGCACTGGGGATTAGAATTTAATGATCAACAGAATAACTAGCCATTCTATTATCATACCAGAATGAATATAACACAGAACTAGGGATTCCTATGCATGAAAGGAATTCTTATGGCCCACAAGGCTAGCAGATTAGGGGACTGCAGAATGGAGATCTCAGAATATGGAAAATGAATATAGCAGTGTGCATTATGGAAAAAAGCGGTCCTCAGTGAATATATTATAATGTCCTCTATAATTTAAATTTATTACTTACAAAAAAGTTTCACCTTATTCTCTAGTATAACATCTAAAAATATTTACAAGCTATCATTGTTGTAAGCTTCTGATCCCCACCCACCCACCTACCCCCACCCACCCCCATCCCCCTGCCTTCTCCCATTCACTCGCCCTACAGGCAAGCTCCCATTCTCCCTGCCTTCCCTCATTTCCCCACCCTATGGGCAAGCTCCTATTCCCTGGCCCTACGGGCAACCTCCTGCCCTCTCCTGTTCCCCCGCCCCTCCCAGCCGGTTCCCATGCTCTCCAGAATTCCAAGAAGCATGGAAAGTCCCAAGTTTCATAAAACTCCCAAATTCTCAGTAGATGAACAATGGTGGAAA
>CAUYTI010153257.1:0-21661 GCA_963575145.1 Galago senegalensis
GCTATCCCCCTGGGTAGAGTGCCATGGCATCATGCTCACAGCAACCTCCAACTCCTGGGCTCAAGCGAGTCTCCTGCCTCAGCCTCCCAAGTAGCTGGGACTACAGGCGCCCGCCACAATGCCCGGCTATTTTTTGGTTGCGGCCATCATTGTTGTTTGGCGGGCCCAGGCTGGGGATTTGAACCCGCCACCTTAGGTGTATGTGGCTGGCGCCTTAGCCGATTGAGCCACAGGCGCGGAGCCATATCCATAGTCTTTAACTAGAAGGAAACCTGGGCTAGGTGCCTGTAGCTCAGTAAGTAGAGTGCCAGCCATATACACCAAAGGTGGCAGGTTCAAGCCCAGGCCAGGCCTGCTAAACAATAATGACAACTAAAACCAAAAAATAGCTAGGCATTATGGTGGGCACCTATAGTCCCAGCTACTTGGGAGGCTGAGGCAAGAGAATTGCTTAAGCCCAAGATTTTGAGGTTGCTGTGAGCTGTGACACTGATGCACTCTACTGAGGGAGACACAGCAAAACTCTGTCTCAAAAAAAAAAAAAAAGAAGGAAACCTGTGCGCCCCCAACCTCCCTTACTTGAGTAGCATATATGCACATGTATAAATGAGCATAGTCCTTGTCTCCCAATGAGTCACAGTTTGTATGCCTAGCCAAGGAGACAGTCTCCTTTTCCCAGTCCTACTCCACCCCTAGTGCTGGTCCCATCTGCCTTGTAGCTCCAGACAGCTCCTCATGCCTACCTCCATGGGCTGCCCCCTTGAATGGTAAACCCCTGGGCTCCATGGTTTGAGATGGCCCTACCATAAGCATGGGCCTTAGAGGCACACAATGGAAGAAGTTCAGAGTCCCTGGTGTAGGACTCTAATAGGCAAGCACTCAAGGTATTGAGACCAGCCTCCTCAATACCATCAGTCCAGACCCACCCTTACTGAGACCCCTACATTCTTTCTAACTCACATTGTAACACCTTTGCCTTGAAGGATAATGGTAAGTTAATGATACCAAAGAAGGGCTTTGCACAGATTAAGTGCTATGGGGAGGGAAGAAGAAGTGGCTGGAACCAAAGCCACAGTCAAGCCTAGGCAGCACACACTGTCCCATCAGCCACTCAGAACTTTTAGTGCAGGGCCTACAGAGCTGTCTTAGCCTTCTTCCTACTTTCTTCTTCCACAGACAGTGCTATGGACTACCACTCACCGTGACTTCTCTAGGCAGAGCTTATTGGAGTGGCACTGCTGGGAGATGGAGGACCGGGCTGGGGGTGTATCCACATCAAAGGTAGTGTTGAGATCAATATCATCACTGAAGGATGGTGGACGGAGCTTCAGGTTCAACATCTCCATAGGGGCTGGGCTGAAGGCATAGGATGGCCTGATTACTTGGGACCACAAGAGAAGTAGATGGTAATGGAGAGACCAGGGAAAGAAAAGAATGTGGAATTGTGTAAAGGGCAGTTTCAGGCATTGGAACATGAAAAGTCCCAGAGATAGAGAGTGGTGATGGTTGTACAGCAATGTGTATGTACTTAATGCCACAAAATTGTACTTGAAAATTGTTACAATGGGGACAGGACATAATTATAAGAGGGACTTTACCTAACAAATGCAAACAGTGTAACCTAATTCTTTGTACCCTCAGTGAACCAATAAATAAAACCAGAACCAGATCCAATAAATAAAAAAATAATAAATTACAAAAAAATTAATACAATGGTAAATTTTATGTAATGTATATGTTACCACAAAAAGTACTGCTGGCCAGGCACAAGGCTGTAATCCAAGCACTCTGGGAGGACAAGGCAGGTAGATTGCTTGAGCTCACGAGTTCGAGACCAACAACCTGAGCAAAAGTGAGACCCCATCACTACTAAAAATAGAAAAACTGAGGCAAGAGGATCACTTGAGCCCAAGAATTGGAGGTTGTTGTGAGCTATGATACTATAGCACTCTACCCAGGGTGACAGCTTGAGTCTCTGTCTAAAAAAAAAAAAAAAAGTACTGGTGAAGTAAAAAGTTTAAAAGTTAAGAAATTTCTTAATTTTAAATTTTCTTTTTCTTTTTTTTTTTTTTTGGAGACGGAGTCTCACTTTGTTGCCTTCAGTAAGTAGTGAGCTATGGCATCATAGCTCACAGCAACCTCAAATTCTTAGGCTCAAGCAATCCTCTTGCCTCAGTCTCCCAAGTAGCTGGGACTACAGGCACCTGCCACAACATCAGGCTATTTTTGAGAGATGAGGTCTTGCTCTGGCTCAGGCTAGTCTCCAAATTGTGAGCTCAAGCAATCTATCCCCCTGGGCCTCCCAGAGTGCTAGGATTACAGGCATGAGTCACCTCACCTGGCTCTTTTTTTTTTTTTTTTTGAGACAGAGACAGTCTTACTTTGTTGCCTGTAGCTAGAGTGCTGTGGCCTCAGCCTAGCTCATATCAACTTCAAACCGCTGGGTTTAAGCAACCCTTAGCTTCCCAAGGAGCTGGGACTACAGACCCGCTACAATGCCTGGCTAATTTTTCTATTTTTAGTAGTGACAGGGTCTCACTCTTGCTCAGGCTAGCCTGAACTGATCTCAAGCAATCTGCCCACTTCAGCCTTCTAGAGTCTTAGCATTACAGACATGATCCCACTGCACCTGGCCTTTTTTTTTTTTTGAGACAAGATCTCACTCTGTAACCTGGGCTAGAGAGCAGTGGTGTCATCATAGCTCGTTACAACCTCAAACTCCTATGCTCAAGTGATAGTCCTGCCTCAGCTTCCCTAAGCAGTGAGCAGCTAGGACTACAGGCATGTATTAATATGCCCAGCTAATATTTTCTTTTTTTTTTCTTTTTGCAGTTTTTGGCTGGGGCTAGGTTTAAACCAGCCACCTCCAGCATATGGGGCCAGTGCCCTACTCATTTAAGCCGCAGGCGCCACCCTGTATTTTCTATTTTTAGTAGAGTGTCAGACTGGTTATATTTCTTTTTCTTTTTTTTTGGCCAGGGCTGGGTTTGAACCTACCACCTCCGGCATATGGGGCCAGCGCCCTACCCTTTTGAGCCACAGGCGCTGCCCCTATATTTCTTAATTAAAAAACTTCAGGCCAGGACTTGGCACCCTGTAGCACAGTGGTTACAGCATCAGCCACATACATCAAGGCTGGTGGGTTCGAACCCTGCCCGGGCCAGCTAAACAACAATGACAACTGCAAGAAAAAATAGCCAGGCATTTTGGCAGGCGCCTATAGTCCCAACTACTTGGGAGGCTGAGGCAAGAGAATCAATTAAGCCCAAAAGTTTGAGGTTGCTGTGAGCTGTGACACCACTGCACTCTATTGAGGGCAACATAGTAAGACTCTATCTCAAAAAAAAAAAAAAAAGATTTCAGACTGGTCGTGGTGGTTCACACCTGTAATTCTAGCTCTGGGAGGCTAAGGTGGGTGGATTGCTTGAGCTCACAGGTTCAAGACCAGCCTGAGCCAGAGTGAGACTCCATCTCTAAAAATAGCCAGGCATAGTGGTGGGTACCTATAGGCCCAGTTACTTGGGAGACTGAGGCAAGAGGATCGCTTAAGCCCAAGAATTTGAGGTTGCTGTGAGCTATGATGCCATGGTACTCTACCAAAGAGTGACAAAGTGAGACTCTGTCTTCAAAAAAAATAACAAAAAACAGGCAGACACATGGCTTACACCTGTAATCCTAACACTCTAGGACAGCAGTTATCAACCTATGGGTCACAACCCACAGGAACTGTATTAAAGAATTGTGGCATGAGGAAGGATGAGAACCACTGCTCTAGGACACCGAGTAGGAAGGATTGCTTGAGTTCAGGAGTTTGAAACCAGCCTGAGCAAAGCCAGGTTCTATGTCTACTAAAAACAGAGTAGAAAACTAGGTGGGCATGGTGATACGCACCTGTAGTCCCAGGTACTTGGGGAGCTGAGGCAGGAGGACTGCTTGAGCCCAAGAGTTTAAGGTTGCTATGAGCTAGGCTGAACCCATGGCACTCTAGCCCAGGTGACAGAGTGACCTTGTCTTAAGAAAAGAAAACAAAACAAAACAAAAACAAACTTAAAAGTTCCTCCTTGGGATTTGAGGCTGTGGCTCAAAGGAGCAGGGCACCAGCCCCATATGCCAGAGGTGGTGGGTTCAAACCTAGCCCGGGCCAAAACAAACTGAAAAAACAAAAAAAATCTTCCTGAATGCCAAGAGGAATTACACATATTTCTGTGACTGGATCTGAATATATCTCCAAAGCATTCCAGGGAGATTTAAAAATTATAGAATGATTAAAGTATCAAGAAATACCTAAAATCAAACTCCCCAAATTAGTCTGACACTGTGGTCTTATGGGGTCTTCATATGTAGTGAAGCAGAAGTATAAGGGCGTAGACATCAAGTGGGTGAATTGGGAGCCAGGCGTAGTGGCTCATGCCTATAGTCCTAGCACTTTGGGAGGGTGAAGCAAATTGAACTGCCTGAGCTCACAGGTTCGAAATCAGCCTGAGCCACAGCGAGACCTCCTCTTTAAAAATACCTGGGCATTGTGGCGGGTGCCTATAGTCCCAGCTATTCAGAGGCTGAGGCAAGAGAATCACTTGAGCCCAAGAGTTTGAGGTTGCTGTGAGCTATGATGCTATGGCACTCCACCAAGAGCAACAAAGTGAGACTCTATCTCCAAAAAAAAAAAAAAAAAAAAAGCTGGTAAATTGGTATCCCTGGGCTAGAGTACAGGTTTGAGGAATCATCAATGGGAGATAGAATAAAAATCAGACACATGCCAGTCTCACCAGAGTGATCGTTCCTCAGGCATTCTGAATAATTTCCATTACCCTTGGGATAAAATATGAACTACAAGGCTGGCCTGTGCAGTACTGCAGAGATTTGGCCCACCTGCCACCAGTCCCTCTCCTCTAAGGATACTCAGTTCAGTCAAGATCAGGGCCTTTGCACTTGCCATCTGCTCTTCCTGGACTGTTTTTCCTTTACTCTTTTTTTTTAAGAGACAGAGTCTTACTATGTCGCCCTTGGTAGAGTGCTATGACATTACAGCTCACAGCAACCTCAAACTCTTGGGCTTAAGCAATTCTTTTGCCCCAGCCTCCCAAGTAGCTGGGACTATAGGCACTCGCCACAATGCCTAGCTTTTTTTTGTTGCAGTTGTCATTGTTTAGCTGGCCCAGGCTGGGTTGGAACCCACCACCCTCTGTATATGTGGCTGGCACCGTAGCCACTGTGACACGGGTGCTGAGCCTGTTTTTCATTTAGATCTGAACATTGGTTGGAGGAATGTACCTAAAAATTGCAATATATCAGGAAAAGAAAGACTTGTTCCACACCTCTGCAGCAACATGTCAGCTGTCAGAGAAGAAAGGTAGAGGCAGGGTCTTTGAGGTCATTTGTAGTTTTTTTGTTGTTGTTGTTGAGACAGAGTTCTACCCTGTGCCCTGAGCAGAGTGCAGTGGCGTCTTAGTTCACTGCAACCTCAGACTCTGGCGCGGGCATCCTGCTGCCTCAACCTCTAAGGCCAAGGCCGCTGTGATTACAGGCGCTTGCCACAGCGCCTAGCTGGGTTTTTCCTTTTTTTTTTTTTTTTTTTTTGTCGTCCAGACAACCTTCTAACTCCTGAGCTAAAGCAATCCTCCCACCTCAGCCTCCCACAGTGCAGGCGTGAGCCACATAAGGTCCCTACTATCAGAGCACAAAGACATAGCAAAGCTACCACTGAGGAGTCAACAATTTTTTTTTGTTTGTTTAAAGAGGTTTATTCTGAGCTAAGTGTTTGTGGCCAATAGCCAGGATGACATCTTTTCATTTCTGAGAAAATGTGCCCCAGGATTCACCAATTTTTGAGAGTTGTGGCCCTTAATTTAGAACAGACTGTGCCTAATTAAAAGAAGGGTAAGCCAGCCATGGTGGCTCATCCTTATAATCCAAGCACTTGGGAGGCTGAGGTAGGAGGATTCCTCGAGGCCAGGAGTTTGAGATCAGCCTGAGTGACATGACAAGATTGCTAACTTTACAAAAATTTGAAAATTAGCTGGGCATAGTGGCACATGTCTGTAGTCCTACTTACTAAGGAGATTGAGGCAGGAGGATCCTTGGAGACCAGAAGTTCACGGCCACAGTGAGCTATGATTGCATAAAGATACTCTAGCAAGTGACCCTGTCTCTTAAAAAGAAAAAGAAGGGCAGCACCTGTGACTCAGTGGGTAGGGTGCTGGCCTCATATACTGAGGGTGGCGGATTCAAACCTAGCCCCATCAAACTGCAACAAAAAATAGCCGGGCATGCTGGTGGGTGCCTGTAGTCCCAGCTACTCAGGAGGCTGAGGCAAGAGAATTATCTAAGCCCAGGAGTTGGAAGTTGTTGTGAGCTGTGTGACACCATGGCACTCTACGGAGGGCTACAAAAAAACAAAAAAAAAGGAAAAGGAAAAGGAAACAAAAAAGGAGTTATGCACAAGAGTTGTGTGCTTTCTGTCTAGGTCCTAGGTGAGGTCCTCTTACAGGCAGGAGTTAGCCTTGAGGATGCTCTCAGCTACTCTGTTTCTTTTCTTTTTTTTTTGAGACAGAGCCTCAAGCTGTCCCCCTGGGTACAGTGCCATGGCATTACAGCTCACAGCAACCTCCAACTCCTGGGCTCAAGCGAGTCTCTTGCTTCCACCTCCCAAGTAGCTGGGACCACAGGCGCCCGCCACAACGCCTGGCTATTTTTTGGTTGCAGCCGTCATTGTTGTTTGGCGGGTCCGGGCTGGGGATTCGAACCCACCACCTTAGGTGTACGTGGCTGGCGCCTTAGCTGGTTGATCTATAGGCGCCAAGCCTCTTTTTTTTTTTGGGACAGAGTCTCACTATGTCACCCTCAGTAGAGTGCCTGGCGTCACAGCTCACAGCAACCTCAAACACTTGGGCTTAAGCGATTCTCTTGACTCAGCCACCCAAGGCTGGGACTACAGGCGCCATACACAACGCCCAGCTATTTTTTTGTTGTTGTTGCAGCTGTCATTGTTTAGCTGGCCAGGGCTGGGCTAGCTACTCTGTTTCTATGAAACATAGGAGCAGAAACAGATGCCTATTCCTGCAGGGACACCAATCCCTCTTTCTCTTGGCTCCCTCTGCTGACAGCTTTAAAGTGCACATTCCCAGCTAAGCACAGTGGCTCATACCTGTAATCCTAGCACTCTAGGAGGCTGAGGCAGGTGGATCGCTCGAGCTCACAGGTTTGAGACAAGTCTGAGCCAGAGCAAGACCCTTATCTCTAAAAAACAGCCAGGCTTTGTGGTAGGTTCCTGTAGTCCAAGCTACTCAGAAGGCTGAAGCAAGAGGATTGCTTGAGCCCAAGAGTTTGAGGTTGTTGTGAGCTATGACACCATGGCACTCTACTGAGGGTGACTCAAAAATAAATAAATAAATAAATAAAAGTACACCTCCCTGGGACCAGGGAAATTTCAGAGTAGTAAAGTATTTGTTTTAAAATTGAGGAAGGTGGTGTCCAGAGCCCAGTGGGTAGGGTACCAGCCACATACACAGTGGCTAGCAGATTCATATCATCCCGGGCCAGCTAAAACAATGACACATGCAACAAAAAAAATTGCTGGGTGCTCTGGCGGGCACCTGTGGTCCCAGCTACTTGGAAGGCTGGGGCAAGAGAATCACTTGAGTCTAAGAGTTAAGAGGTTGCTGTGAGCTGTGACACCATAGTACCTACCCAGGGCGACAGTTTGAAACTCTGTCCCCCCAAAAAATAAAAAAAATAAAAAATAAATAAGATTTGAGGCAGATAGACAAATGTAATGAGCCACTTCATAAACAGCATGCCCAAAGTCAGATAGTGTGCCTGCTCATTCTCAGACCACACCCAGGTTTTCTCTGGCTTTGTCTGGCCTTTCCTTGTCAGACCCTACATTTGCCTCAAAACTGCTTTCCAACTAAACCTTGGCTGGCTGCCAGGACAGGAGTTCCACAGACTTCAGGTCCACAAAGGCCATACAATCCACCAAAGCTAAGAGGAGTAAAAGCCCTTACCAGGAAGCTCTCCTAGCTGTGACCCCTGCATCATCCCAAAAAGTCTACAAACCTCTCTAAAACCAGGCGGTTGACAGTGTCACTGGTCACTGGTGGCAGGTTCAAGGTTTCCTGCAACATTTTTAACTTCTTTTTCAGGCTCTTGGAGAAAGAAAGAAAAGACTGTGAGAGAAAGGTTGAGGCACTGAGTCCAGGTACTGTGTTTCCCTGAAAATAAGACCTACCCAAAAAATAAGTCCTACCCTGATAAAAGACCTAGTGATAGGCATGCATTTCAGTGCAGAGCAGTAAGGAAGACTGGAATATCTTTTATCTGCCACAGCTCCTTTCTCCGAGCCGTTCGCACTTGCACTTGCACGGGTGCGCGTGTGGTAATGGGTCGCAGACATCCTATTGTGCACGTGCGAACAGCTAGGGGAAAGGAGTTCACGCATCACTAGCACCAGCCCCACCAACAAGGTTGGCTGTCCCTGTGAGGTTCCAGAAGAAGATGATTTAACTGTATTTGAATAAATGTAGATTGTTGTATTATACTTAATAAAAATAAGACATCCCTTGAAAATAAGCCCTAGTGTGTCTTCTTGAGAAAAAATAAATATAAGACAGTGTCTTATTTTCGGGGAAACACGGTAATAGAGGACATGAGCAGTATACATGAAAGGCAGGTCCACTGGGAACGAAGCAAGGCATAAACCCCAACATCAGGCTCAGCAGGCCAAGCCCATCAGACTTTACAACCCCTCTTTGGTAGAGCCCCTGCTCTGGTGACTAAGGACCTCAAGGATATAGATACAGGAAAGACTGAGGGAAGACGCATGGTGTTATTTGCTTTCTGCCAAGGAGGACCAGACTCTAGACCAAACCAGAACCAAAAAGCACACCCTTAACAGGAGGATACAAGGAGTCCAGAATCATCACTACTGACTGGTGCACAGGTTCCTGGGTAAAGACAACCCAGCCCTCCTCTGGGAAAGCACACAAACCTTTTATTCCTATGAGGCCAGGGATATTCCTCACCGTGATTTCCTTGTCAGCACTCTGTAAGTCCTTCTGGGCTGACTTCAGCTCCAACTTGGCCTGATCCAATTCAGAGTACACTGTCTGCAACTATAAGAAAGTATAGGGCGGCACCTGTGGCTCAGTGTTTAGGGCGCTGGCCCCATATACCGAGGGTGGTGGGTTCAAACCCAGCCCTGGCCAAACTGCAACAGAAAAATAGCTGAGCGTTGTGACGGATGCCTATGGTCCCAGCTACTTGGGAGGCTGAGGCAGGAGAATTGCCTAAGCCCAGGAGTTGGGGGTGGCTGTGAGCTGTGACGCCATGGCACTCTACCAAGGACAATAAAGTGAGACTCTGTCTCTTTTTTTTTTTTTTTGAGATGGAGCCTCAAGCTATCCCCCTGGGTAGAGTGCCATGGCATCACGCTCACAGCAACCTCCAACTCCTGGGTTCAAGAGAGCCTCCTGCCTCAGCCTCCCAAGCAGCTGAGACCACAGGTGCCTGCCACAACACCTAGCCTTTTTTTTTTTTTTGGTTGCAGCCATCATTGTTGTTTGGTGGGCCCGGGCTGGGGATTCGAACCTGCCACCTTAGGTGCATGTGGCTGGCACCCTAGCCGCTTGAGCCACAGGTACCGAGCCGAGACTCTGTCTCTAAAAAAAAAAAAAGAAAGTATAGAGCAATGGTTCTTATCCTTCCTAATGCTGCAACCTTTTATATAGTTCCTCATGTTGTGGTGACCCCTAACCATAAAGTTATTTTTGTTGCTACTTTTTAACTGTAATTTTGCTACTGTTATGAATTGTAATGTAAATATCTGATATGCAGGATGTATTTTCATTGTTACAAAGGGGTCATGACCCACAGTTGAGGATTGCTGATATAGAAAGAAAAAGCCAAGTGGTGGCCATGTGCTCTGTCCCCACCTGCTGCTACCCAGTGCATGGTCAGGGTAGCTTAGGGTCCAGAAGAGACTGGATATATAGGAAGAGATTTCAACTATCTGAGGATAGGCCTCAGTCTGGCAAAGCACATCTGGAGCTGCCCAGGAATAAAAGCTGCTTCTTATACCCTGCAGCCTTTAGATGGACCATACAGAAGTAAAGGCAGCTGTGCTGACAAAATCAAGTTCTAGGAGCTCTCCTACTCTCGGCCTGGTACAAAAATAAGCCTTTGAAACTGTCATGTTTGGGGCTTAGGTTCTTAAACCAGAAGAGCAGAGGGATAAGTATGCATGGTTAGAGGGAATATATCCATGATTTTCTACCTCAAGTGGACAAGCCACATAGACAATGAGCAGTAAGGACCAGTAACCAATCTCTATAAGTCCCATAGAGTCAGCTATGCCATCAGGACCCATGGCTTTGACCAGGAGACCTGAGTGAGCATGCCAAAAGGAAAGCCACCTCTCCCTTTCTCCTCTGCTCCCCACTAAGTTACCTTACTTCTGGAGGAAAGCAAGTCCTTCTTCAGCTTGTCAGCCAGCTCCCCTGAGGCTTTCCGTGCTTCCTTTAGATTCTCATACTCTCTGTAAAGTTGCCATTAAAAGAGATGGCAGAATAGAACAGCCAGTAGGTCAGACAGAGCCACAGCACCAACCTAACACAAAGCACTACCCAAACCCTCAGCTCATTCTCATTCCCACTTTATTATCTGAGTCCAGCCAGGTGTCACTAGGGAGGGTATTGCACAAAGACTCTGTTCCCAACCTGTCCTATAAGGGATAAAGTATGTAGGAAGCTCTAGCCTCACTAGAGGGCTCCCTACATCCTCCTATATGAGGCATTTTAAGACCTTCTGTGCCTGTCAGCCAAGGGGCCCCACTTCCTGCCAACCTCACACCCACCACAGAGAAGAATATGAGCAAAGTTTGATGCAAGCCAGGGAGGGCAATAATAGTGCTAAAATCATGATGGGGCTTATAGCTTAGAGGGCTGTATCAGCTCCCTTAGAAACAACACGTATAATTCACACTCAATTCTCTTAACAACTGTGAGGCATGTCTAATTCTATCTCCATTCAGGAAGCTGGGGGTTAGAGAAGCCAAAATACTGGCCCCAGTACACAAAGCTGATGAGATGTAGAGGTAAAGTCAGGTTTCAAACTACAGCAGCATGGTTCCAGAGCTTGCCCCTTTTCCTTAACTCCATCTGCTTTACAAGAGATGGGAAGCAGTAGCATGGCTGGGGCCCCATGGACTATCTCCTGAGCTTGTTGAAAGGGGCCAGAGTACATACTTCTTAAGGGACACACAGTACATAGCCAGCTGCTCCACTGCTGGCTGTCCCACACCCATGTCTCGAATCATCTCCTCCACCTCAGGCCGCTGGCTCTGGAGTAGAAGCTCAATCCTGAAAAACACATCCAGCCCACAGCATTTGAAATCTGGAGGCTGATGGGTAGGCACCCAGTACAGTTCTGCCTTCCTTTGCTGCTGTTGCTGTGGTAACAGCCTAGGCTGCTAGGATGCTTTGGCAGGTGGGTGTGACCAAGGAGAGGCCCCACAACAGAGCTGAGCAAAACTCCAGGGATGCTGTTGAGAAAGAAGAGGTACTGACAGAGGGACTGAAGTTCAGGGATTTCCCAGAGTTTCCTGGAAGGAAAGACTAGCCAGGTCATCTGACTGCAGGCAACAGATACAGGGAAAAATGTAGCAAGGGTCCCCATAGAAAGTGTGAGTCGGCTCGGCACCTGTGGCTCAAGCAGCTAAGGCGCCAGCCACATACACCTAAGGTGGCGGGTTCGAATCCCCAGCCCGGGCCCGCCAAATAACAATGATGGCTGCATCCAAAAAATGGCCAGACGTGGCAGGCGCCTGTGGTCCCAGCTACTTGGGAGGCTGAGGCAGGAGACTCGCTTGAGCCCAGGAGTTGGAGGTTGCTGTGAGCGTGATGCCATGGCACTCTACCCAGGGGGATAGCTTGAAAAAAAAAAAAAAGTACCCTTGAAATCAGACAGACTAACATTACAGGCTGACTTTGTTATTTGAAATTACAAGATATTTATCACCTCATGCTGTTACGTCATTGTTTTTTTTACAACTTCCTATTTAGGTAGCCACCATTCTAAAGAGTTGAAAAGTGCCTCATTGGTGGATGAACCACTATTGACCACAGTCTGTTTGGGCTGGACACTGCAATTCTGCGTGGTAAATACGGCCATCATGAGTGCCCTTAGTTTCTGATTTTCTTTATTGAAGGTGGTTTTCTTAGGACGGTTTATCAGAAGTTAGGTCAATGAGAATGGAGGTTTCGGAAAAGCAGCAACCCCACCACCCTCCCCTGGGGCTAACTCCCAACTCCTTATCCTGGTGCCAGGAGGGCCCTTCTATGGATGCTGGTGGCTTCCTTCATGGGCTTCTCACTTTGCCATTATGGATTTTATTTTTCTGTGATTATGTGTTTATTGTCTGCTCTCCCAGTCACCTAGAATATTCACAAGGCCAAGGATTGCTATGGCTGGTCACAGCTATATTCCCAGCATCTGGCATACAGTAGGCACTCAAATAAATATCCACTCAGTGAAAAAGGCTTGTGCCAATTTCCACACTCAAGGGCACATAGAAGAAGCCCAGTCTATTGCAACCGAGTGTGTCTTTGTGCCACTGGTACATTGCCACCTGTGACACTACAGGGCCCAGTCGTGCCCAGAAGCTTTGCCTCTGCCAGGCAAAGAAAGAATCCACTATGATGAATAAGAATGAAAAAGTAGTGAAAAAGAATCCACTATGGATGCATGCAACAATCTGGATGGCTCTCCGGAGAATTATTCTGAGTGACAGAAAGCCACTCCCCAAAGGTGGCATACTGTATGACTCCTGTATAACATTCTTGAAACAGCAAAATTATAGACACAGAGATCAGATCAGTGGTTGCCAGGGCTAGCTGCCCTGAACTAAAAGGGCAGCATGAGAGACCCTAGTAGTGATGGACAAGCTCTGTATAAGGTCACAGCTATAACCCACGTGTCAAAGGGGAAGGGCCTCCCCGGGTCAGAGGATCCCCAACAGGCAAGGTTTGAGCCCCACATCCACTTTGGACCATCTCCAGTCCCATATGTGGAGTGTCCAGAAAGCACAGACAGGGCTGGGGCTCAGGAGGGAGCAGCACGGCCTCCGAGGAGCAGGCTGGGGCCCAGCGCTGACCTTGGTGAAGAGTCGCCACCACTGCCAGTTCCGCAGCTTGAGGTAGGCAGCGCAATTCCTCTGAATCACCTTCATGGCCGTCAGCTGCTGCTGCCTCTTAGCAAAGGCCCTGGGAAGAGTGAGGCAGGGTGTGGGGCTCACCCTGTGGTCCAAGCACCCTGAACCTGTACAGGGACATCCCCCATTCTCCCCTGCTCAGATTCTTCTGGAAGCTTCGAGCATCAGCACAAGTGTGTTGTCTGCGTGCAGACCACTCCAATAATCAAAAGGCGAGAGCTATTCTTAGAGGGTCAGGATGACCCAAGGCTCACCTAATGCCCTGAGCTCAGAGCTGTGACCCAAACAACACCGGGAAACAAATATCCTGCACACCCCCAGCTGTGCTGTTTCTCACACAACTGTCCTGTCCTCGGCTATATTTTAGAAATCTCCAACCTCAGCACCAGACCAGCACTCTCTTCCGGTTTCCTGTTTAAGGGCTATTGGGTTTGAGAAATTGGAGAATGGTGAACGTGATCCTATTTTCTCTTTCCCCTATTTTTGTTGCTTTGGACATGGGTGAACTTTAAGAATAAAATTGCCAGCTCGGCGCCTGTGGCTCAAGCAGCTAAGGCGCCAGCCACATACACCTAAGGTGGCGGGTTCGAATCCAGCCAGGCCTGCCAAACCACAATAATGGCTGCAACCAAAAAAATAGCTGGGCGTTGTGACGGGCGCCTATGGTCCCAGCTACTTGGGAGGCTGAGATAGGAGACTCGCTTGAGCCCAGGAGTTGGAGGTTGCTGTGAACAGTGAAGCCATGGCACTCTACCCAGGGGGACAGCTTGAGGCTCTGTCTCAAAAAAAAAAAAAAAGAATAAAATTGCCCCAGTTATTTTGGAAGCAGGAGGGATGGCAACAAAGAATTCCATTAGGAAACCTGACAAATTAGGTCTGTTGCTGGACCATGAGGTCCCCAGATGTGGCCTCATCTGTCTGGAGGGATCCACTTGGCAATGAGTAGCTTGATACAATCAGGGCTCTGCAGCAGAGGGTGTGGTCTGTACCCACTGATAACACACGCATGGGACAGACAGCAACTCCACCACCCCCTTAAGTTCTCTTCAGGCAGTGACTTTCACTGAGGGAACCTGAGCCCTCCCTTGGCCCCCAGGATTCACAGAACAGATGAGGCCTCACAACTTATGAATCCCATTTGAACAAGACACTGATAACAGCCAAATACTCTTTCCTCAAATACCATGTCATATTCTAACATTCCTGAAATGACAAACAGACACTCTTCTAAGCCCTTCTCATGCCTCATCTCATTGATTCCTCAGGAACAATTCCATGAGGTAGGAAAAATGATGCTCATTTTCCAGTGAAGAAACCTTAGGCTCAGAGAGGTCGAGTAACTTGCCCAAGGTTCATCAGCAAATTAAGTCAGGAAGCCAGGACAAAGATGCAGCTTTAAAATTCCAGAACCCGTGGTCGTAACTTCTTTCCACCCTATCCTCATAACGAGTGTAAGCATCTAAAGTGGAGGCATTTCTTTCCCCTCAAGAAGAGGCTGTCATTCAGCCAGTGGTGTCTCTAAAAGGCAGACAGCTTCTTACAACATGGGGCCAGAAAGCCCCCTGAATATCTGTAATCCTGGCTGTGTTTAAGGGAGGTTTAAGGGTGCAGAAAACTTTACTTTCTGGCCAGGTAGCCACGACACATTGCCTGGAAGGCCATAATGACATCTGTGATCTTCAAGTCTCGTTCCTCCTCCAGGTGGGCCAGAACCCCTGTTCGGAAGAAGATTTTGCTCTGGCCAATCCTGTACAAGTTGGGGTCGAGTTCGAGGGCTTTGATCTGCAGAAGAAGGGAAGAGAAGCATTCCCATTTTCAGCTGTGCCACCTGGACAGTGGTGAATGGTGTTTAAAAAGGGTCCTGCCAGGAATAGCAACTGGCAGTGTGGCCAGAGGGCAGGTGGTCAGATTTCAGGGCTTACCATGAGGATACAGGCCTGCTTCCCATCCATGAAACCTTTGGGGATGGCATTCGCTGCCAGGATCTCATAGCTGGAAACACAAGGCAAAAGTCACCCAGTGCACCCCAGCAGCTGTCCCTCTGCCCGCCCTCCCCTAGCACTGGCCGCGGGCTCACCGCTGGCGGAACTCCTGGAAGACGATCCTGTTGGGGAAGCCCTGGCGGCAGATGCGGATGCCCTCCAGCACCCCATTGCACCGCAGCTGTTCCAGCACCAGAAACGCGTCCAGCTTGCCAGACTGCAAAGGCAGAAGTAGGCAGTGTGAGGGACCCACGGGGCTGGGACCTGGGAGCAGAGAGCCCTAAATCTCACACCTGGGTGGGAACCTCTCTAGGCCACCAGGGGAGGGCCCCCTGAGGGCATGGGGGCAAAGTAATGTGCCGTCTCGGAGTCTCATCCCCTTCCTTTGGCGCTGGTTATCTTGCGATCTTGCTTGGACTTGGCGGTACAAGCACCCCCGGCTGAGACGGGCTTCCTCCTTGTCACTGCCTCTCCCTTGCTTCCTTTCTGCCACTGGCTCTACAGCTCCAACCTCCCAAACATCTCCTGGTCTCCCCACTTGTCTCCACTGCCACCGTCTTCACCATCCACTCACCACCACATTCTCCTGCGTGGACAACCACTACGCCCAGCCCTGCCTACTCACCTCCATCTTCTCGTTTCTTCTAAAATCTACATCTGATCATATCCCTGTTAAACATCCCAGTGGCGACCCCACAGAGAGGCGGCCATGCATGGTCAGCACTCAATGGTCCTGCCCCCATCTCCCTGTCCTACCTCATATCACCCAGTCCCTGCCTCACACCTCCAGTCTCAACCACCCGAAATGACCCACCTGGCATTTTCATGCCTAAATCCTTTCTTTCTCTCTCCTGTACACCGGCTTATCTGGGCCCTCCACTTCGCCAACTTGAGGCCCACTCGGTCTTAAAGTTCCCATTGGCTGAGAAGCTTCCTCTGAGCCCTGAGGCTGGGGAAGAGGCTCGGTTCTTTGGCATTCTCATCATTGACCACACTGCAACGCGGTTATCAGCTATGTGTCTACCTCCCCCGCACACAACCTCAGCACTACTGACATCTCGTTGCGGGGATAATTCTCTGCTATCGGGGGCACTCTGTACACTATAGGATGCTGGGCACATCCCTGGTCTGTACCCAGACATAACCAAACATCCCTTGGAGGAGACAACTGCCCCAGCTGAGAACCCCTGCCCTAGATGCTGAGAAACCCTCAGGTGAGGACTACAGTTTACCAGTGGTATAACCCAGGCACTTGGCATAGGTAGGCACTCAGTAACTATTTACTGGGATAATGAATGAATGGATGGATGGTGGGTGAATGTATGGATAAATGAAGGAATGAATGAATGGATGAGCAGCTGAGCACCCTATGTAGAAGCCTCCTGGCTGCAAATTTTCTGGATACACTCTCCTCTCCTCCCCTGCCTTCTTCTGGCTCCAGGGAGGGTCCCAAATTCAGATGACCTTCCATGTGACCATGCTGGCAGCCCTGGCCCAGCAGCCCTGGCCCCGCAGCCCTGGCCCGGCAGCCCCGGCAGGCCTCACCCTCTTCTCGTGGTTGGGGATGATGCATCGCACAAAGTTGGGCGTGGTGTTGCGCAGTGTGGTCATCAGCTTCCCCAGCTGCTCCTTGTACAGTTGCCCCACCGTGCGGAACATGCCCTTCTTGGTCTTGGAGGCGCTGGGCAGCGAGCTCTCTGTCATCTTGGCCATCTGGTCCAGCCCCACGATGCGGTCCACTGTGGGGCACAGCAGGAGCAACATCAGCCTCTGGTCCACCCGGGGCCCTCACCCCCACACAGCCAGAGGACCAGAGTGGGGGGACACCAGTAGAGGGATCTCTGTGTGGAGAACATGCTCCAGGAGACCCCAGGTCCCCTCCATGGACACCATCCCCTGTCCCTCTGCAGTAGGTAAGGGGAGACAGGTGGGGGGCGGGCTTCCAAGGTGTTGTCCACTTGGGAAACCCTGAGAGCTCCTGAGTGGCAGAAAGAACAAATTCCTTGTGCTATTGCCCCAGAGACCTGGGGGGCAATCCAGCTCTTGCTGTTGACTCACTTTGGCCTCCACCATTTTGTGCCTCAGTTTCTCTTTCTACACACAGAGGTAATAAGGTCAGCAATAAGTGAATGAGGCATGTAAAGTGCTTATTCCCTGCCAGCCTCCAATCCTTCATCTGCCATCCAACAGCTGCTGAGGGTCTCCTGTGTGGTGGGCCCTGGGACACATGGCCCCCACCCCATTATTTTGCATAGATATCTAAGGGAGGAGACAGACGGTGACCATATAAGTGAGTATAGGACACCTCAAGTGTTGAGGCTCCGAGAGAAACAGAACAGAACAAAGGGGAGAGAGAGAGACAAGGGTGCGGTCTTCGATGAGACCGGGAGGCTCTGTCTAAGATGTGGGTGATTGAGCAGAGACCAGAAAGAAATTAGTGTGTTGGGGTGGGGGGCATAATCATCAGGGAAAGAATATTCTAGGAAGAAGGTACAGGAAACACTCTAAGATAGGAGCCCAGTTCCTTAGTGTTTGACAAAGAGTAGGGTTTCCTCTTTGTCTCCCTGGGTAGAGTGCTGTGATGTCAGAGCTCTAACCTCAAACTCTTGGGCTCAAGCGATCCTCTTGCCACAGCCTCCCAAGTAGCTGGGACTATAGGCACCTGCTACAATGCCTGTCTAGTTTTTGGAGAACGGGTCTTGCTCTGGCTCAGGCTGGTCTGTAACTCCTGAGCTTAAGCAATCCACCTGCCTCAGCCTCCCAGACTGCTAGGATTACAGGTGTGAGCCACCACATCCAGCCAAAAGTAAGCATTTTTATGCTATTATTACAGAGGTCCCTGTCTGTTCAGAATGGAATGAGAGGCTCCCACAAGCACAGCAGGGATGATACAAGCCGTGCCCAACCCACTAGCCTTGGACTGTGGCATTTCTGGGCCTTCTACTCAGGTTCCAGGTGATAATCTCTTTGCTTGCCTATCTCTCCTGCAAGACTGTCAGCTCCTTGAGGGAAGGGCCTGGCTGGGTTCATCTCAAGCCCCACTGAGACAGACCCAGGGTGAGACGCTGTTACCAGGGCCAAGGGACATGGATAGCTCTCAGTCAAAGTCACCATAGCTGGTGCCTCCCATGCCTCAAACAAGGGCAGCTAGTCCCACATGCCCCAGGCCCACAAGCTCTGTGCCAAGAATGAAAGCTGCTGTGGGCACTGAGAGTGGGGACAAAACCAGCAAAGCCCACCACCCCTAATCTTTACCACAGCAGCACCTCACAGGGATTCTCTGCTCATGGTTCTCAAAAGGAACCAAAGTGTGGAGTATCAGCATCAGCTGGGAGCTTATTAGGGATGTACATTCCCAGCCCCACCCAGCCCTGCAGAATTAGACCCTCTGCCCAGCGATCTGGGTTTTAACAAGCCCCCCGAGAAGGTCTCTATGCATACTCGAGTTTGAGCACCACTGTTCTAACTTACCCTCCACAATATTCCCAGGAAAGGCAGAAACTATTATTTCTCCAGTTTTACTAATGAGGACCAGAAAGCTTAATGACATTGAGTGACCTAAGACCACACAGTTGGCAGGTGGCAGAGATAAGACCAAAGGAAAGTCCTTCTGACTTCAGCTGGGACAACTGGGATACCGTTTTTGCCATCTACTGCCTGAGCCCTGACCTCACAGCCTTCCTCTCTGGGTTCAGTGTAGGGTTGAGGGGTTTGGAGTACCCCAGTCAGGAAGAGGTTGAATGTCTCAACAGAACATGGCCAGCACATGCCACCGTGGTCCTTCCCCCACCTCCATGCACATGGCTCCCCTGTGGGGAAGGTGAGGTAGCAGGAGGGGATGGAAGGGATGAAGGACTTGAGTGTTTCATTCTCCAGCTCAAAGCAGCCTCCTTTGGGGTCTTACCATCCTTCCACAGGTCAGCCACAAACTTGTCCGAGGAGGCGTTGAGAAGGGAAGTCACGTTGTCATTCAGCGGGTCCATGTTCTTGGTCAGCCAGGCACTTGCGTTATAGTCCACCTGCCAAGCACCACCCCCCTGGTCAGATGCCCTTACTTCACCTTGGTAGCTGGAATATATTAAGAAGGCTACTTGTGCCTTACAAATGCTCAGACAATTCATCTGTAGGACTTATGATTTGATTTCTATCAAACATCTTTCAAATTCCCAGCCAGCCCAAGGGGTTTGCCATTCCCAAATTACTGCTGCCTTGAGCATCCACCTGGGCTCCCTGGGACTGGGAGCACCCTGACGCCCATAGCTGGTACCTTCCCAGCATAATGGATGATTGAGAACTCGGTTTTGTCCTTGAGCTGCTTGGGCTTCTGGAACTTGGGGTGGTTGCCTTGCTCTGAGCACAGCTTTTCCACAAAAGACTTGTCTGTGGCTTTGGGGAACCAACACTCCTCATCCAGCAGGGCCAGCACACCTGGAGGGTTGTTCTGTGGGAGAGAAGTAGGGCCAGGTCAGAGAGAGGTGGGAGGGCAGCTGAGCCTCTGGTCTGCCAGGAAAAGCTGACCAGCCCCACACAACACACGGGCATCCCCAAGCTCTGTTACCATATTTGCCTGCACATAAGATAGATCTATGCCCCCACACCTCTAAATCCAACATGAAATTACCCTGGCCAATGGACCAGTGTTCAGGAAAGAAGGTGGCACTAACAATAGGTCATGACATTTGCTGCCACCCCCATGGACACCTCACACACAACATCACAAAGATCCCATAATTCTTGCAAGCGAATGTGTTGCTTGACTTATACATGTACTTAGGGTTCCTGCTAGTAAAGCATTTCCTTGTGGCTGAGATAGTCTAAACTCAGCCTTCAGGAGCACCATCAAATCTGCATATGCTATTCTCTCTGCTGGTCTTTACTTTTTGGACTCAGCCTCAGAGAGACATTTCTTGACTGCTCTGTCCAAAGCAGACCTTTCTATGTCATCTTCCATGTTGGATTACCAGGAGTTTCAGTTGCTTTATTTTTCTGGTTTTGTTGTCTGTTCCTCCAGGAGGGCAGGAAAAATTCCCATCCCATTTATGGTTATATCCCTGTCCCCTAAAGAAGGGGGGCCTAGCACATAGCAGGTGCTCAGTAAACATCCATCCAATAATTATTAGTTGTTCACCTACTCTGGGCATGGTTCCAGGAGTTTGGGATACATCAGTGAACAGAACAATGACCACTGTCTTTGGGAATGAATGGATGGGAGCAGGGGGAAGGATGAAAAGAAGAGAAGGAAGGAAGGGAGGGAGGGAAAGGGAGAAATAAAGAAAGAAAATACCATTAATATTAAGAGGTAAGTTAGCAGGAATTATGATTTAGTTCACAAAGATTCACTTCACAGCCTTTCAGGACATGGTGATGGGAGAAGCCATGGACATGGAGAGAGTGCAGGGTCACCTGCCAGCTAAATGGAGGCCACACATGTGTGCAAGTGTGATGGGCACCGTACATGCCCACGTGCCCCTCACCGGCCGCTCGATGAGCTCGATGCAGGGCTGCAGGTCCAGCCCAAAGTCGATGAAGTTCCACTCGATCCCCTCACGCTGGTACTCCTCCTGCTCCAGGATGAACATGGTGTGGTTGAAGAGCTGCTGCAGCTTCTCGTTGGTGTAGTTGATGCAGAGCTGCTCAAAGGAGTTCACCTGGGCACATGGCATGGAGGCGACATCAGCATCTCATATGAGGTCAGGGGACAGCAAGCCCCAGGGAAGCTCCACCCCAGACAGTGCCCCATGAGTGGGCTTGGACCCCAACTAATGCTGCTTGGAGTCTACCAGGGCTGGCAAAATTGACTTCTTCCCACATACATGGCCCTCTCACACCTTGCTTTAAGGGCACTTATCTCCCCTATCTGCACAATGATCTATGGATAGAATAACGTTGTTAAGAAAGATGTCTACCTGCATTTTACAGATGCAGACATAGGCTCAGAGAGGTGGGCATTTTTTGGTGGTATTTGTCAATCTCAAGAACTTTCCTTCTATCCATGGGGTATAGGATCCAATATTCACATTTCTACTATAGGATCTTACAAACAGTGCTTGGCTTGGAGGCGGGGCCTAATTTAGTTAAGCAAGAGTCAATGAGACTCAATTCCAAGATGGGGGTTGGAAATGTTGAAAAAGAGATGCACTCTTTTTTGCCAGGACTACTGAGATGCAGTCCAGACCTATGGCAGCCATCTTGCCACCATGAGGAGAGAGATAGCTTGAGAATACAGCCAACATGGATAGTCCCTTACACTCTCTAGGATCTAACCTTGCCTACAAAGTCTCCCATTCTATCAAGACCATCAGCTCGGCGCCTATAGCTCAACCGGCTAAGGCGTCAGCCACATACACCTAAGGTGGCAGGTTCGAATCCCCAGCCCGGACCCACCAAACAACAATGACGGCTGCAACCAAAAAAATAGCGGGACGTTGTGGCAGGCGCCTGTGGTCCCAGCTACTTGGGAGGCGGAGGCAAGAGG
>CAUYTI010153266.1:0-15685 GCA_963575145.1 Galago senegalensis
CATTGATGCATTTATGGGGTTCAGGGTACTGCTTCAATATACAATGTGAAATGTTTACATTGAACTAAGTAACACATCCATCACAATTATACTCATTTCTTAATAGTTTTGAAATGTACCATTGCATCATGCACATTAGGTGAGGTTATAAATACCCTCCCTCCTCCCATAACCCCCTCCCTCCCCTCTCTCTCCTCTTCCCTTCTACTTTCTGGACTAGAGTTATGTTTTCCCATTCATATGAGTATGTAGGTGGTTATATATAGATTTCATAGTAGTATTGAGTACATTGGATACTTTTTTTCCATTCTCAAGATACTTTACTAAGAAGAATATGTTCCAGCTCCATCCAGGTAAACATAAAAGATGTGAAGTCTCTATCCTTTTTATGGCTATATAGTATTTCATGGTGTATATATACCACAATTTGTTATTCCATTCATGGGTTGATGGGCACTTGGGTTGTTTCCATGTCTTGGCTATTATGAATTGGACTGCAATAAACATTCTGGTGCAAATGTCTTTGTTGTAAAATAATTTTTGATCATCTGGGTGTATACCTAGTAGAGGAATTGCAGGATCAAATGGTAGGTCTACTTTTAGTTCTTTGAGTGTTCTCCAAATTTTTTTCCAAAAAGATCGTATTAGCTTGCATTTCCACCAGCAATGTAGAAGCGTTCCCTTCTCTCTGCATCCATGCCAATATCTGTAGTTTTGGGATTTTGTGATGTGGGCTAATCTTACTGGAGTTAGATGATATCTCAAAGTGGTTTTGATTTGCATTTCTCTGATGATTAAGTATGATGAACATTTTTTCATGTGTTAGTAGGCCATGTAACTGTCTTCATTAGTGAAGTTTCTGTTCAAGTCTCTTACCCACATAGAAATGGGGTTATTTATTCTTTTCTCATTGATTAGTTTGAGTTCTCTGTAGATTCTAGTTATCAGACTTTTGTTGGAAGCATAACCTGCAAAAATCTTCTCCCATTCTGAAGGTTGTCTGTTTGCTTTACTTACTGTGCTCTTGGCTATGCAAAAGCTTTTTAGTTTGATCAGATTCCAGTAATGCATTTTTGGTGTTGCTTCAATTACCCAGGTGGGTCCTCCTCATAAAATATTCTCCCAGGCCAATTTCTTCAAGTATTTTCCCTGCACTCTCTTCTAGTATTTTTATAGTTTCACATCTTAAGTTTAAATCTTTTATTCAGTAAGAATCAGTTTTTGTTAATGGTAAAATGTGTGGGTCCAGTTTCAGTCCTCTACAGGTCACCAGCCAGTTCACCCAGCACCATTTGTTAAATAGGGAGTGTTTTCTCCACTGAATATTTTTGATAGTCTTGGTGAAGATCAAATGACAATAAGTAGCTGGGTGCATCTCTTGGTTCTCTATTCTGTTCCTTAAATGTGCCTCTCTGTTTTTGTGCCAATACCATGCTGTTTTGATCACTATAGATTTATAGTATAGCCTGAAGTGTGGTAACATTATACCCCCTAAATTATTCTTATTTCTGAGTAATATATTTGCTATCTGAGGTTTTTTCTGATTCCATATAAAATGAAGTACTATTTTTTCAAGTTCTTTAAAATATGACCATGGTACTTTAATAGGGATTGCATTAAATCTGTAGATTTCTTTGGGTAGTATGGACATTTTAACAATGTTGATTCTTCCCAGCCATGAGCATGGTATGTTTTTCCATTTGTTAACATCTTCAGCTATTTCTTTTCTCAGAGTTTCATAGATGTCTTTATAGAAATCTTTCATGTCCTTTGTTAGGTAAATTCCCAGATATTTCATCTTCTTTGGCACTATTGTAAAAGGAATAGAGTCCTTGATTATTTTTTCAACTTGACTATTGTTGGCATATATAAAAGCTACTGACTTGTAAGTATTGATTTTGTATCCTGAGATGCTGCTGTATTCTTTGATCACGTCTAAGAGTTTTGAAGTTGAGTCCCTGGGATTTTCCAGGTATGGGATCATATCCTCAGTGAAGAGTGAGAGTTTGATCTCCTCTGACCCTATTTGGATACCCTTGATCACCTTGTCTTGCCTGATTCTGATGGCTAAGACTTCCATTACTATGTTTAATAGCAGTGGAGACAGTCAGCATCCTTGCCTCGTTTCTGGTCTGAGTGGAAATGTTTTCAATTTTACGGCATTCAATATGATATTGGCTATGGGTTTGCTGTAGATGGCCTCTATCAGTTTAAATGTCCCTTCTATGCCTATTTTCTTAAGAATTCTGATCACGAAAGCTGCTGGATATTATCAAAGGCTTTTTCTGCATCAATTGAGAGAATCACATGGTCTTTGTTTTTTATTTTATTGATGTGATGTATTAAATTTATAGATTTGTGTATGTTGAACCAACCCTGTAACCCTGGAATAAAACAAACTTGATCATGATGTATAATTTTTTTGATGTGCTGTTGAATCCTGTTTGCTAAGATCTTATTGAATATTTTTGCATTGAAATTCATTAATGATACTGGTCTATAAGCTCCTTTGTTTCCTGGTTTGGGGATCAGGATGACATTTTGCTTCATAGAATGTGTTGGAAAGTATTTCTTCTTTTTCTATGCTTTGGAAAATGTTGTATAATACAGGTACTAGTTCCTCTTAAAAGGTTTAATAGAATTTGGATGTGAAGCCATCTGGTCCTGGACTTTTCTTTTTAGGGAGATTTCGTATTGTTGATGCTATTTCAGTGGTTGATATAGGTCTATTCAAGATTTCTAATTCTTTCTAGTTGAGTCTGGGAAGGTGGCATGCTTCCAGGTATTGGTCCATTTCCTTCAGATTTTTTCTGGGAATAGAGATTTTTGTAGTAATCACTGAGGATTTTTTGAATTTCTGAATGTCTGTTGTTATTTCTCCTTTATTGTTTCTGATAGAGGATATTAGAGATTTTACTTTTCTATTTCTGGTTAGGTTGGCCAACAGTTTATTAATTTTGTTAATCTTTTCAAAAACCAACTTTTTGCTTCATTGATCTTCTGAAAGATTCTTTTGTTTTCATTTAATTCTGCCCTAAATTTGGTTATTTCTTTTCTTCTGCTGGGTTTGAGGTTGTAATGTTCTTCCTTTTCCAGTTGCTTGAGGTGATCCATTGATGTGTTGGCTTCCTCCTCTCTTTCTGTTTTCTTGAGGAAGGTTTCCAATGCTATAAATTTCCCTCTTAGGACTGCTTTTGCAGTATCCCACTGGTTTTGATATTTTGAGTCTTGGTTATCATTTTGTTCCAAAAATTTGGTGATTTCCTTCTTAATCTTGTTTTTGACCCAGCTATCATTAAGCCTATGATTAGTTAGCTTCCATGACTTTGAGTATGAAGATTTCCTTGCTTTTGAGTTCAGCTTTTATTCCATGGTGGTCTGAGCAAAGGGTTGCTGGGGTGGGGGTACAGGGGCTTACAGGAGGGACCAGGAGAGCCCCATGGAGCCCAAGGGAGGGCTGGGAGATGGAGCAGGACTCAGAGGAAAAAACAGGTCATGCCATGAGGTCAGCAAGATAAGGATAATTTGTTAATGTGTTTCTGCTCTGCAAGCCTCAAAATGGTCCTGTGAACTTGGTACTGCAACCACCTGTATACAGGTAACAGAAGCAGGCTTGGAGAGGGTCATTCACATGTTGGGCAAATACCTCTCACTTGTGATTCTAGGTGCCAAGCAAGGTGCTGAGGATATAGCTGTGAACTGTGCAGATGTGACCCCTACTCTTGGTGAACATAGGGAAATAATGACCCAGTGGAGAGTAGGGTGTATGTACTATGGGTGAGAGGGAGTTTTTAAGGGCATATAGGGGCTGCCTGCCTACCTCTGAAGGCATGGGGTCACAGAGGTCACCCTGGAGGGTGGCAAGGCAGGTGAGCATGTTGCAGGCTGAGGGACCTGCGTGTGCAGAGCGCCCCTGAGAAGGTGCAATGTGGGGACCCAGGAAGTTCCAGGAAGCTGGGGGATGAATGGGAGGGTGAGGTGGTGGTGGGGGGTGGGGATGATCCTCAAGTAAAAGGGAACCTTTGAAGGGTTTCAGGCACATTCTGTCAGGTTGGAAGGTAAAATACAGACAGGAAGCTGAGAATGCAAGAGGAAGGCTCCCGTAGGAAGCAGTGACACTATATATACTAGGAAGGGGACTTTACAGGGGCCTACTGGGCAACTGTCATGAGCAGGCAGAGGTGTGCACAGATTTGGAATATATTTAGGAGGTAAAATGGGAAAGCCTGGTGATTGGCTGTGGAGCCTGGAAGAGAGGGAGAAGACAGGGAGAAGAGGAGGATCTGGGCTTTCTCCTGGGCTGCTGGGTGAACCCTGCAACCCTTCAGAGCTCTGCAAGACCAGGGAGGGAATGTGGCCTGGGTGGAAAGATAAAGAAGTGGGAAGAGCTAATCATGATTGAGATGGTGTTGGGAGGCCAAGGGCAAGTGTGACTCCACCCTACTCAGACCTGGCTTCAGTGTCCCCAGGTAGGAACTCCTCCCCTAGTGACTCCGTTTTGGAAAACCCAAGCATGGGAGAAATGAGCAGGATGAGAGCAGATAATTTTAGGGTGCCTGCTGCATCCCCTCTACATTCCCTGTTGACCAAGCATGCTGGCTAAGGAGTTTTATTCTGTTACTGGGCAATCTTCACATCTCTTTTGTTAACAAGTGTCTGTTCAAGTGTTTTACACATTTTTCTATTAGCTGGTCTTCTCATTTTTAAAAATAAGCTTTATTTTCAGTTTTCAACTGTGATGTACTTTAAAAACAAAACAAACCCCCCTGTGCCCCATGCTTCAGTCTTGGGCAGGCTGTACAGTGTGTCCAGCTCCCCTAAGGAATGCACAGTCTCATTTTCAGTATATTTACGTCTATATAAATGGCATACATGGTATAAGTCCTTTGGCACCTTGGGTTTTTTTCTTTTGGTGAGTATTATATCTTTGATATTAATTCATGCTGAAAAATTCCATTTTGTGAATTACAGAAAATGTAAGTATCCATGGCTGTACTCACAGCACTTAGCAGCACTTTTCCTTTTTTTTTTTTTTTTTTTCCTTTTAGTTAGAGTGTGGCAACTAACATGCTCCCACATGCCCGGTGTGCAGCAATGAGCCTCCCCCTAAGCAGAGTGGATGCTGCTGGTGGGATTTCTGGGTAGGAACATAGGTGCCTCTAGACCTTTTCTATGCACCTCCCAGCTGTACCCCTAGATGGGCTGTGCCCACTAACCTTCCGGCAGCAGCACCACGTTCCTGTGTCCTTCAGCAAAACTTGGTACGACCAGACTTTTAAACTTCTAGATGATTTTTCATTTCCCTGATGAAGAGTCATACTGAGCCTCTCTCAAATGATTGTCACCCTTTTCTGTTCTTTCTTAAATTCATGGTTTGCTCAACACACTGCCACCAAGTGAGGTTCTGGGAATGAACGTGTGAAAGTGCGCCCCTACTGGTGGATGCTGAGTACAGTCTATGTCTGTATCTGTGGCAGGCAGAAAGATGCAGAATATCATGGTTTTCCTTCATTATTCATGTTTCCTGGATCCTTCCCTAACTTGCTGCTCCTTCTCCTCCATCCTTCTAATTTTCCTCTTCCTTCTTCCTCTTCCTGATCCTTCTTCTTCTTCCTCTTCCCTTCCTCTCTTCCTTTCCTTCCCCTCCTCTTTCCTCATCTTATTTTTCTTCTTGCTTCCTGTTCCTTTCTTCTTTCTTTTCTTCTTCTTGACAGGGTCTTCCTCTGTTACCCAGGCCGGAGTGCAGTGGTGTCATCATAGCTTACTGCAGCCTCAGGCTCCCAGGCTCAAACTGTCCTCCTGGCTCAGTCTCCCAAGTAGCTGGCTAACACCACTATCCCTGGCTAAAGTTTTGTTGTGTGTGGAGATGAGCTCTGACTGTGTTGTCCAAGCTGTTCTTCAACCCCTTGCCTTAAACAATCCTCCCAGCTTGGCCTCCCAAATACTGGGATTGCAGGTGTGAGACACTGCATCCAGCCTTATTTTTATTTTTCTTATCATCAATTATGGAGAGATGTGTACTATAATTTCCTACCATGATTAGAAATGTGTATGTATTTTACTTGTACTTTGTTGTCCCAATTTATGCTTTTTTAGCAATTTATAAGCTAATTTTTGAGGCATACAGAGTTCAGGGTTTTTATAACTTTCTGGTGAATTCCTGGTGACTTTTCTCAATTCTATATACTTAACATGTTTATTCTTAGCAATACTGTTTTTACTTATAAAGTTTATAAGTTATATGTTTCCTTTTAAAGTGTTCAAAATTTCTTAATGATTTCTTACTTTATCCCTTTTTCCATTATTTTATTTTATTTTTTGAGACAGAGTCTCAGGCTGTTTCCTTCGGTAGAATGCTGTGGCATCACAGCTCACAGCAACCTCAAACTCTCAGGCTCAAGAGATCCTCTTGCCTCAGCCTTCCAAGTAGCTGGGAGTACAGGTGCCTGCCACAATGACCGGCTATTTTTTTTTGTTGCAGTTGTCATTGTTGTTTTAGCAGATCTGGTCCAGGTTCGAGCCCACCAGCCTTGCTGTATGTGGCTGGCGTCCTCCCCACCGAGCTACTGGCGCGACCCATTTTTTTGCCCCATACTTTTATTACCAGTGTTCGGATCAATTAGTTGTGGCTATAGTGCTTATAATTCATACATTAAAAATAGGCGATCTCATCTGAGCGTTTGTGTTTTGATTTAAAGATATGGTCTTCAGCTTCCTCAGTCATTGATTTTGAGGTATTACCATGGTCCCTTTCCTTCCCTCCCTCACCATCTTCCCTGCCTTCCACTGGTTTGACTGATTTCTTTTTCCTTTCATCCATTTCAGCTTTTCTGGCTTCAAAGTTTTCTAGTGTATTAAATAGCTGAACCTTCTGAAGTTGCTATTATATTGGTCGACATTGGTCAGATATCAGCGATTTCACGTGATTTAATTCAGTGCCTCTGCTCTTTCAACGTCTTGTCTTATGCGTCTCACCTGCATACTCAACCCAACAAGTCAGCAGAGAGCGTGTGTCTGCTCCCTCCTGAATGCGACCCGGACCTTGGAATAAGTCTACCCTGCTCACCATCCCTCCATTTGGGTACGATGATCTAGTATTTTAGTTCTATTTTGTCATCAACAAAATCATCATTATTAGTTCTATTGGCATTTCCTGTCTATACATGCTTCACTGTATTTTTATTTTTGAACAATTCATTTGCTGTCTTTTTGTGCATCACTGCTTTGTCTGGAGCTCGATTTCCTTTTTCATGAAGCACATTCTAGAGATTTTCAGTAAAGAGTTCATTAGGAAACTCTTTCAGCCTGTCTGAAAATGTCTTTATTTCACTGTCATTCTTGAATAATTAGCTGGATATAAAACTCTAGTTCGGCATCTATTTTCTCTCAGGGCTTTGAAGATAATTTTCTGTTGTTTTAGGCCACAGTCGTTGCTATTCAGAAACTTCCTGTTAGTCGACGTTTTTCTTTGGAGGTTAACTTTCGTTCCTGCCTGGGTTCTTCTGTCATTAGTGTTCTGCTAAGTCTCTCAATGACCATGTCTGTGTATAGATGATTTTACAATAACATTTTAATTACTCTAGATTAATTAAAAGTGTTCTGGAAAAATATTTAATTAAGAAGTGGAATATTCTGAGCTCTTATCACCTCCTTTTCCTTTTTTTCTACCTTGAATGCCTTGTAGTTGTTATATATTGGACCTTACCATTCCAATCTCCCTGTCTTTTACCTGTCACGTATTCTGTAGTATAAACAGGTTGATTTCCTCAGATCTGTTTTCTGCTTTATTGAATAGGTTCTTAATTTAGATTTCATTGATTCTTAGTATAATACCGCCCTTATTACTTCTTAATGCAGTTTGTATGCAGGTTATAAAAAGGCTAAACACTTTGGAAAGTCCTGGTTATCTAGTGCTGTGTAACAAACTGCACTGGGACTTAGTGTCTCTAAGTCTATTTCTATTCTATTTCACTCTCCGTTCTGTAGGGCAGGAATTGAGGAAAGGCTCTGCTGGGTGGTCCATCTGTGATTCACACAGAAGCGTCAGTGAGAGTGGCAAGGACTGTGGGTTGACCTTGAAGGTATATTCTTCACTTGTACTTTCAAGATTCATTGTTTACAGGTGTACCTATAGGTCTTTAATTTTTTTTTGTTTTTGAGACAGAGTCTTGCTATGTCACCCTCACTTGAGTGCTGTGGCATCACAGCTCACGGCAACCTCAAACTCTTGGGCTTAAGTAGTTTTCTTGCCTCAGTCTACCAAGTAGCTGGGACTACAGGCACCTGCCACAATGCCCGGCTATTTGTTGTTGTTGTAGTTGTCACTGTTGTTGGGCAGGCCCAGGCTGGGTTTGAACCCATTAGCCCCAGTGTATGTGGCCAGCACCATGGCCACTGAGCTACAGGCACCGAGCCTAGGTCCTTAGTTTTTATGCTTTATAATATCCAATATCCAAATATACCCCAGTTTATTTATCCCTTCTCCTATAGGTGTACTTTGGGTTATTTCCAGTGTCTTTTCCAAGATGAACAGTGCTGGCATGAACAGTTTTGCACATAACTTCTGGTAGGTAAGTGAGGGTTTTTGTCTTGGGTCATATAGCATGTGAGTGCTCAAATATATAAGATCATCCCAAATTACATCTGTGTTGGCCAGGTCAGAGACCCAGGTAATGCATGTTCCCTTGAATACTCAGTATGGCCAGACTTCTTTGATTTTGCCAGTAAAATGGAATCTGTGTGGTTTGCACCTTCATGGACAGATCTCTAGTGTCATTCAGAATCTCTGCAGGTGTTGACTGTTCTGGGTAACAGCTGTTTAAAGTTTTGCCCTTTGGGTTTTTTTTATTTTGTGTTCTCACTTATTTGAGGGATGTTTTTATTTCAATTGATACTAATTCTTTGTCAGTAATATGTTTTGCAAATATATTCTCCTAGCTTGACTTGCCTCTTTTATCTGATATCTTTTTTGACCTGTCTCTCTTGATCCATACGCAGTGAGTTTTAGTGTACAAGTACAATGTGAGGCAGAACCATAATTTGATTTTTTTCTGTATGTATAACCGTTATTCCAAGGACGTTCTTTGAAATACTGCTTCTTTCCCCAGTAGCTGTCCATTCAGTCTGAGAACTTTGCCATACACAGGTGTCCATATCAATGGATCCGTTTACTGATGCTCTATCTGTGTCATTGACCAATGTGGGTACTCTTTTATGACCACCTCACAGAATTCCTCACTAAAACTCTAAACTAAATCTTGATATCTGGCAGAGAAAGCCTGCCTTTCTCCTTTAGGTTTGCATTAACTAGTCTTGGCCTTTTGTGCTTTCATTTTAATTTTAGCCACAAATGGTCAAGTTCTACAAAAGGTTCTGTTGAAGTTTGACTGGAGTGGTGTTCAATCATTACATAAATCTAGGGACATAATATTATGGTATTGAATATTCTAGTTCACACACAGGGATATCTCTTCAATTATTTTGAGTCTTTCTTAATATTTTTCAGAAAAAAATTTCTAAATTACTGCTTATAATCTAACTTTTTAAAGATTTACTTTCAGTTGGATTTGTAATTTTTGTGGGGATATTAGTGAGAGTGACATTTTTAAGTGTTGTGATGGTGTCTAGAAGTGCAGTTCACTTTTGTGTAAGGATCTTACATTCAGCTTCATGGCAAAACTCTCTTAATATTGCTAGCAATTTGTCTGCAGATTCTGATTTTCTAAATAGAAAAACTATATCATCTTCAATATGACAATGACTGTTTAGTTTTTCCTTTCTAATCCATACATCTTCGATTTCTTTTTCTTGTGTTATTTCGTATCTAGGATCTCCAACATAATATAAAATAGGCTTTGATGATGCTTGCCTTTTGCCTGAATTTAAAGAGTAGACTCCTCTTCACCATCCATGCATTTTCCCAGGTGATCTCATTCATATGCAGTCCTTCAGTAAGGATGACAATTCCTCAGGCTGATTCAACTGGCTCTCCAGCTGAACCCAGAGCCCTGCATCTGACTGACCACTCAAGACCACCTCCCCCTTAGACATCATGTTGTTCGCCAAGGCCAAAGACAAGGGCATTAATTTCTCCTACAGAGCTGCTGTTCCTGCAGTATTCCCTGTGTCAGTCAGTGTGTGATAAATCTAATGTTGGGTCTTTTGCCTTGGCTCTTGACACTGGCTTCCTAATGTAATACAATAAATCAATACTTGGGTTTTGTCTACAGAGCCTGGCACAAAGCTTCTGGAACCCTTGGAGTTTCCTTACAGAGGTGATAGGAGTGTCTTTTGTTAATCATAGCAAAACCCTTTTCAAACATGTGAGTTTATGCTAATAAGGTGATAGCCTCAGTATGGGGGTGCTTTTTGCCAGGAGAGCCAACCACACCATGAAAGGGTCTGAACAGTCACCCTCACTCTCCAGCTTCTAAGAAGAGGGCCTGGAGATGGATTCAATCACCAACGGCCAGTAATTTAATCAATCCTACCTATGTAATGGACCCTCCATAAAAAACCTAAATGTTCACATTTTTCTACTCATCATTTTCTATTTCTACTTTGGCATCAACTTAAAATTTTCCATAATAAAAAGAAATTTTGTAATAAGAAAACCCTACAAGGAAGAGCCCAGAGGCCTCTGGGTTGGTGAAGACCTGCACGTGCCAGGAGGGTGACTCACCCTGAACTCCAAGGGTACAGAAGCTCCTGTGCTTGGGACCTTTTCTGGCCTGGCCCTGCCCACCTCTTCTGCAGCTGTTCATTAGTACCCTTCATAATATCCTTTTTAATAGTCTTAGTAAGTAAAATGTTTCCCTGTTGTGCACGCTATTCTTGAAAATTATTGAACCTGAGGTGGGGATGGTGGGTATATCTCATTTGTAGCCAAGTCAAGCAGAAATTTGGGAGGTCCAAGATGGGAGATCAATTTGTGGGCCTGAGCCCTTCCCTTGTGAGGTCTGTGCTAACTGGGGGTGGTTAGTTTCAGAATGGACTTACATTGCAAGATACCTGGGAAGAGAATTGGAGAATCATTTTGTGTGGAATATCTAAGCATTTATTTGGTGTCACAAGTATTGTGATTAGAAAAATAGTTTCTCTTTGCAATACCTTCCCTGTCCCCCCAGAACCCTTGACCTCGTCCCTGCCTTCCCTCTCTTCAGTCACCAGCACCGGACACATTTTACCTTCAAAAGGTGTCTGAAGCCCACCCACCTCTCTCTGCTGCTATTCCATTGAACACTCCCTCACACATACAATTAGCTTCTCTCTCCTGGAGTGTAGCTATAGCCCTTTCCCCATCTCGTCTCCATCTTTTGGTATACTTTCTAAGATATATAGCATATCAGATCTATACC
Source organism: Galago senegalensis (assembly GCA_963575145.1). Classification (NCBI taxonomy): domain Eukaryota; kingdom Metazoa; phylum Chordata; class Mammalia; order Primates; family Galagidae; genus Galago; species Galago senegalensis. The sequence goes on from CAUYTI010153266.1 coordinate 11,358, forward strand.
CTTTAGTGGTTTCCTCTTGCCAATCTTGAAGTGACTGCAAAGGATTTCCCCAGACCCCACTACTTGTCCAGCTTCTCTCCCACTGTGGCCCCTCAGTCCTGGTCTGTTAGTCCAGCCCTGACTGAGCCCATCTAATATCAACTCTCTGTGGCATCCCTCCTGCCCTTTTGAAGAGATGGACAGAAGACACATGCGGGAAGAGAAGGTGCCTGCATACTGCCCAGCACCCAGAAGGATTGGCTTCTTGCAGTCTTCATGTTAACTCTGAGTGAGGTCCTGTTTATTCAGCAGCCCACACCAAGCCTGGCAGGATGCAAGGATAACTCAGGAATGTGGAGATGGGTAGAGGCTGGGTGTTCTCCAGAAATTTCAAGTTTGAGAAGGTGGGAATATCATTAGACTCCCTGTCCAAGGAGGGGCTAGAGAAGGAGTTTGGGAGTCACCTACAGGCTCCTGGGAGGCCCTTACTCAGGACTAGGGCCAGAGGTTCAGAAAGGGTGAACTGGCTTCCCTCCCCATACCAACCTTTCTGATCAGACACATTGTAGTGGGATGGGCTTAGCATTCAAGGTTCCTAAGCCCCTATTCCATCCTGATCAGCCCCTCACACCTGGGCACATTGCTACACTCAGCAGTTTCTAGCGTCCTCATCCACACTGAGGGCTACTGCGACAGAAGGGGGTGGTCAACACCTGGGAGGAGGAGCCATTTCTCCACCCAGGTGGCCTTGGCTGTCAGGTACTTTGGACAGAAGTGTTGGTCCCCTTTTCCCACACAGGACCCACCTTCCTGCTCCCCTGCCAGACCACCAACACTCCCTCTGCCTCTCATTAGAGTGACCTCCTGCCTGTGGTCAGCCCCTTCCTGCACTATTCAGGGGTCTGCCCCCATCTGCCAGTTGAAGGGGGCAGAGTGGAGCTATTCACAGGGACGTTAGTAACCCACAGTCACTGAACACTTACAGTGCCCTTGTACACATTATCTCAACTGACTGCACCATACCAGCTGCCTTAGCTCTTCTTTTGTAACTGGCTCTGTAGCAAGAAAACATGTTTCATGGTTTTTTTTTTCTTTTTTTTTTTTGGCAGTTCTCGTATGTTTTAAGTTCTCAGGCCAGAAAGAAAGGCTGACCAGAACCTTGTAACGTTCTGTTGCAGGAATGCATTCCTTTTTGAGTTTCTTTCCCAGGAATCCTGGAACCCCTTTGCAGCCTGGAGATAACTACACAGCTTTATACCACTTGTCTGTCCAGAAAAGACAAGTACTCTGCCACCACAGACTGCGCCCAGGGAGAACAGAGCATGAGCACAAGCCTGACAATATTAACCCCTAGCTTATTAAAATGTTAAAATCTCCTCCCAGGGCTGGACGTCTGTCCCCTTTGCTACATGGATGTATGTACCGGCATGATCCCTTATTGAACTTCCTGCCTGCCCTCCACCCTAAGCACCTAATGCTGCTCCTCTCATCGTGATTATTCATGTTCACCTCCATAACAACCCCCTGGCCCTGTTGATCAGGGAGGAGGATTTGAGGGGGTCTGTGCTTCGCTCTCCCAGAAGATGTATCTCCTGCAATAAATTTGTCCCTCTTTGACAATCCTGGCTGTCTCAGTAATTTCCTTTCTGTGGGTGAGCAACATGTTGGTGGTTAAGTTTTCTTGTGATATTCCTTAGAATTCACAAGACTCCCATTGTTACACCTCTACAGACTGAGGTCCATGAAGGACAGGCTGCCTGCCCAGGGTCACTGGACAGCTTGGAGGTAAGACATAATCAACGTAGTGGGTGCCGCTAACCCTGTTTCTGGGCGAGGTGCTGAACACCTCTCACATAGCCCAGCAGGAGTAGTTGGTCCCCACCTGTTCCACACTGTGACTATTTCTCCTGCCAGGCCTCCTGCCCAGGGGCCCTGCTATGGTGTGTGCAGTTGAAGTCAGGGTCAGCCTTAGGCTATAGCAAGGTCAAATTAAGGCAATGGTCAAAGTATGGTTCTGTCTGGGGTCAGGTCAGCCATCAGGGTCTGCCTAGTCCAAGGGATGATGTAGTCAGTAAAAGGATCAGTATGAGGTGGAGTCAAGGGTCAGATCATGGCCGCCAAAAGCAGTATGGCTGGGGTTAAAGTTGGGATGTTGGGGGAGGGGAGGGCCTCACTCTGCCTGCCCCCCAAGCTGTCATTGGTGGTAGGCACATTACATCACAGAGCAACCGCTGAATTTTCCCCCCTCTCACCCCGTCTCTAAGGAGGGAGCAGAGCTGGCCTCCTGATGGACCCAGACTTAAGGTCCACCTGCGCCTTTGCTGGTTCTGGGCCCAGACCTGCCTTTTCAGGCAGGCAGGAGCTTCCCGCGAGCACCCCGGCCGGGCCAACATCCGCATCTACCAAAAAACGACCTCAACCGCCCGGAATCGAACAGGGACAACTGGTCACCTGAAGTGTCACCTGACGCCGGCCCTAGCAAATGGCCTTGGAGAGTCACCATTGGTGTATCTCCTGATGCTAAGGATCCTATGTGCTTGGGTAGACTGGATAATGTGTCTTCCCTAAGCTGCTGCTTACACAAGTTTTGTTTTCGTTTTCACTGTGCACGCAGTGGGCGAGAAGCAGGCCTGAGTCTCCACCATGGAAGCAGCGCTTCCCCGGTGTTTCCACGCTGGGGTGGGGGTGGGGGGCGGAGGATGACCACCAGGAATGCGGCCTAAGGCCCGAAGTCCCACGATTTCTCTTGCGTCCGGGTGCCAAGGGGTCGGCAAGCTTCTCTCCTTTCTCCCGGAGGCTCGGCCAACAGGACACGTCTGGCAGGAGGAGGAGCCGTGTTCCAGGGGCTGGGGGTTTCCGGAAGACCCAGAGGCTGAAATTCCTCGGGCTGTGAGTCAGAATCCCAGGGGAGGCCGAGCACTGTAGGGGAGCGGTCTTGGCAGGAGACTGGAGAACAAGAAACTATGGATTGTAGAGGAAATGTCCATCGTGCTGGTGCTCCAGTAGAAACCCCGGAAGTGGTGGGCTCTACAGGGACATTTCAGCGGAATTTTCCCGTAGAAATCCGTGTTGCCTTCACCGTTTAGCCCCTCGGTTAAAACGTGAACTCACAGTTCTTCTCGCAGCTCACAGCGCTTTAGTGACTATAGTCCAGCACGTCAGCATGAGTAATGTCACTCACTATGATTTGGAGAGCCAGGCGTTTGTGGCTGAATTGCAACCATTTATACTTGAACGCCCTGAGCATTTTTTGCACGCATTCATCAGTTTTGCCCAATCTCCTTTCAATATGGCAGCCTGTGACCAACAAGCAGGTTATGACTGCCTTGCTCCCTCCTATGATCCCTCAATCATCAAGGTATCTTCAGATGACCAGGAGGGGCAGGCCCAGGAGCTCACCGTTAGGGAGGCACTGTGGGATAAGGAAACCCCCGGACCATCTTACACAAGCACAGAGCAGGTGCATATTGCTACCTATTCTCTTTTAGATACTTCCAGTGGTTCAGGGGAAGAGCTTCACACAGGGAAAGTCACATGTCACTCTGGCTCAGAGCAGACACACGTTCCTATGTATTCCCCTTTAAATATTCCCGACAATTCCAGTGAAGAACATGCCATAGAGAAAGCCACATCTCAGATCCAAGAAGTACAAACCGCTTGGGAGTTAAATGGTGATACTGACTCTTCAGCTCTTTGTATCTTTGCTAAACCATTAGCGGATGCATTGGCTGCACTGTAATCTCCCAGAGACCAGAGCTTCGTGAGAGGAGCCAGAAGATCTTCTCCATATAACCACAGACCCAGGAAGAGGGGAAGATCCCCAAGTTCAAATTCACGTTCCCAGAGCAGAAGTGGATATGATTGGAAGAATGCTAGAAAGTGTCATGGGAAGCAAAGGATGAGAAGCTAAAGATCCTGAGGAAGGGAAGGTAGACCCAGAGGGGGACGAGACAGAAAGAGATCAAGACCTGGAGAGGACAGCTGGTCAGGAAGCCTCACTCTTCTAGAGAAACCACATGCAGGTCAAGGTCTGGTGGTGGTGATCGTGGTGGGACAAGAGCACAGAGTAGAAATGGACATAACGATGGAAGTGGACGGGAGTGGAAGTGTGCTCACTGTGGTAGAGAACTACAGGGGTGGCTACGAGCCATCTTACAGGAGGACGATTCTGTCCAGAGCTCATTACTCCAGTCCAGAATTTAGAATTTAATCCTCTTCTGACAGGGCAAATGCTCAGAATAAAGCTGATCACAGTGAAAGGAAATAGTCCTGCAATGAAAGGCACAGATCCAGCAGCGTCCCTAGTAACACGCCAAGCACTGCATTGACAGGGCCAGAGCCAGTGAACA
>CAUYTI010153268.1:0-64728 GCA_963575145.1 Galago senegalensis
AAGGCTATGTTAACCAGTTTGATGAAAATATTTCAAACTGTATATGAAAACACCACACTGTACCCCATGATTGCATTAATGTACACAGCTATCATTTAATAAAAAAGAAGAAATAGAAATGTTAGTGGCAGAGCATAGAGATAAAATTCAGTTTCATGGACTATTACTATTTCTGTATTTCAAAATAACGCATACTCAGGTCCCTAGAGTCTGTCGTGTACATTATTTTATGTATTCTGTTAGGCAGTTGGGTCCACAGCAGCACAGACCTCTCTGTGGAGGCTTCATTGGTTCTTGCAGAGACACACGTGTGTGTTCCTGTTCCTGCGTGGGTCGTGTTTGAATTTGGTTTTCCTGCAGGAGAATGACTGCTGGAGGGTCCTATTAGCCATCTTACTGTGCCCACTTTTAATGAAGACTTCTTTGAATAGTCCTGTTTACATTTCTAATATTACGTGTTAAAATTAATACTTCAATATTAACTTTTAAAAACGTTACATTTTTAACAACTTATGTGTCAACATTTATTATTTGTTCTTACTTTTTAAGAGTTTTTTAAACTTCTTTGTGTTCTATTCTGTTGTGCCTTCATACATTCTTAGACGTTACCCTCTGATGTAATTATGGGATCATTTTTGTGTTAGTAAAAGTTTCAGTTTTCAAGGTCTTGAGTTATAGCTCCCTCCCCAAGACTGCCCCAGCGTTTTATCACCGTTTCATATCGTAGATTTATTTTTATAACCGACACTTATTAGTGTTCTGTTCATGATTAAGAGAGACACTAATGATGGATTGAAAGCTCTGCTTGTGGATGAGAGAAAATTGATGTGTGGGCTACACTGAGAAAGAGGAAACGCTAATCCTGCCTTTGTCTTGTAGCCTAAGCGTCTTTGCTTTGAAGATTGTACTCTAAGTCTCTTAATTTCCTTCAGCCAAGAATCCTTCAGCCCCTTTCCTAGAAGACACAGGTCTGGTTAGAGGCATTTTTGAAACAGGGCATGAGAATGAGGCTGACGTTGGTGTCCCCCTCAGGTGTAGAATTTTACCCTGTTCTCTGGTTTTCTGTATGGCTCTTCTCTCTTTCCTCTTCTGAATGAGTTTTAATTATATGAAGGGTCTCTCCCTTAAACCCCCTGGATCTGAGGTGGAGAGCTGAGTCAGGCAGCCCTCTGAGGAGCATATGGGAGGACTGGGCAGCTCCCAATGGTCTGGATATAAGGCACAATCTCAGGTCACTGCCTCTCCTGTTCATGGGAAGCACCTTCTTCAGATAGCTACATTTAAACACCATATTAGCTATAGATATTTTTGTAGAAACTCTTTATCAATCTAAGGAAACTCCTGTCTATTCTTTACTTTTTGGTTACTAATGAATAAATTTTTATGATTTTTCACATCTAGCGAAATATGACCCTTTTGGGGGGGCTTTGTTGGTGTTTTGATTTTTCTTTGTTGTTATTTTAGTTTTGGTGGTTGATCCCACCTTTGTTCCATAAATGACCATCACTTCCCAATATTATATTATCTTTTTACATATTACTGAATCTTATTTGCTCATATTTTCTTGAGAATTGCATGATAATTATTTATACCTCTCTATTTTTTATATATCTTCAGTTTGAGAATCACGGTAAGTCTGACCTTATGAGATGAGCTGGAAATTGTTTTCTTTTCTAGTAGTTCCTGGAAGAATGTATGTTGAATTGACATTATTTGTCTTTTCTTTTCTTTTTTTCTTTTTTTTTTTTTTTTGACAGAGTCTCACTGTTTTGTCCCAGGCTAGAAAACCATGGTGTCAGCCTAACTCACAGCAACCTCAGACTCCTAGGTTCAAGCCATCCTTCTGCCTCAGCCTCCCAAGAAGCTGGGACTACAGGCACCTGCCACAACACTTGGCTAATTTTTTCCTGATTTTTATTCTTAACTTAATCACTTGGTTTCTTTTTTCTATTCATTTTTGTTTTAATTTTCTTTCTTTACTACATTTTTTAGATGAAATTTTTTCATCTCGTTGATTCAAGATTTTGATAGCTTTTAAAATATCTTCTGTGCACTAATGGTCTAAATTTTTCTGTCTCATGGGTTGTTTAAAATTAAGTTTTTATTTCCAAATATTTGGGCAGGTGTCCTGTCTATGATTCAGATTCAGTTTAAGATCATTTGGGTCAATTATTTAATGTTTCTCTTCATTCTGATACATAGGTTTTGATATTGCAAATCAAAATTTACATCTTCATAGCCACTCAGCTTTACTTTGATTAGTATTTGCACACTACATATTTTTGTGATTTTCCTGTTATTACTATATATCTGCACACACATAGACACAAACACATACGCATACTTCATTATAAAAGTGCAGTACTTGCTTTAGGCAGCTCATTCAGCTCTTATCCAATATAGTAACTTCTCTCTTTGTTTTGTTTAGATCATTTTTGCATTGAATTAAATTATTGGTATGTTTGAATTAAAACTTTTTTCATGTTAGATGTTTTCTAGTGATATATATATATGTATGTATCTGTATATATGTTTACATTCTTGTGAATTGAATACTTCTATTACTTTGACTTTTTCTCCACTTCTTTTTTAACCATCTTTTTCTTTTAGTTGTTGACCTACTGCTAAAATATCTATCCTTAGCTGCAAAATTCTTTCAAATCCTATTGTATTGCCTTATGTTTCCTAGGAGAGGTTTCAAAGTCGTATTTCCAATTCCTCTTCTCTCTCTCTTTTTTAAATTTTGTCTTACAAGGGTACAAGTGAATCTTTCTAAGAGTAGAATATAATTGTCTTAACACAATAACTAAGAAAATGGCATAAAGGCTATGTTAACCAGTTTGATGAAAATATTCCAATTCCTCTTCTCATCCTTTATGCTATCATAGTCATAACTATCACTTTGATTATGTAAAATAGATATGTAAGATATTGCTACAAATATATAACACATTGCCACTATTTTTGCTTCAAACCAGGGTGGTCTATGTTACCCTTAGTCAGATAAAGCAGAAGGCACTTGACGTTCCCCAGGGATGAGGGATGTGACTCTGCCTCTGTCCGTGGTAGAAAACCTCTCACAGGCTCTGCCCATGATGCTGCTTCTTCCTCTCTAGTAATGGAGAATGTATTTAATTTTCATTCCCTTTCTCTGGCTTTCACCTGCACCCAGGAGGGTGGCAGGGTATTCAATCTCACCTCCAGTGACACGACTTGTGCTTCTCAGGGGAGATGGAATCAGACCCGCCTGGGGTCGTGCATTCCTGCTGCGGAACTGAGCCCCTTCCTTGGCCGGCAGCACCTGAGACGCTCTTCCCGGCCTCCTGTTCTCTCATAAATCTTTCCCCTGTACATGTAGCTAAGTGCATACAAAGTACCAATGACTGCACCCTCCATGCTAGTCCACACTCTATTTTTGAAGATTTGTTTTTAAAGGTTTATTTTTTGTGGTGCCTTTGTCCTCTCCTCACATACTTGCCCCCAATCTGCCCCAGGCAAGCCAGTGCTCCCATCTGGGAGGCTGGTTTGCTATTGGGTTTCAGACCTTTTGATTGTTCAGCCATCTCATATTACAGATGGGCTTAGAAAAATTTACAGCTGTGAGTATTATGTCGCTTTTCTTGTAAGAGTGGGATGAGGCTCTTTCCAGATTTCCATAATCTTAGCAGAAGCTGCAAACAACCTTTTAAAAAACTTTAAACCATTTCTGGCCATTTCTATAAATTTTGTTTGTTTGTTTGTTTGTTTAATAAGGCTTGCTTGATTGATTAGGTAGCATCTATTCAGAAACATACAAAATACCCACCATGTGACAATGTCAATAACGCCCCTCAAATTTAATGTTTTGTTCGTTTTTTGCAGTTTTTGGCTGGGGCTGGGTTTGAACCTGCCACCTCCAGCATATGGAGCCAGCACTCTACTCCTTTAAGCCACAGGCACTGCCCAAATTTAATGTTTTTTAAATGATAGAATCATGGGACAGTCCTTCAGAGGATAAATGTAGTAATATTGTATTAAGACAATATTAGTGCTTCCAAACTAGCCTGAATGCCTCCCTAGAACTTATTTCCTAAGGGATTCATTGATTCGTGTTAACTAACTCCTTTACAAGAATTGAATAATATTAAAATGTAAATATATAAGGCAAGAAGCTAATGATCCAATTTCCAATAGACTATGAAACTACAAAAATTGATTAATTAAAATAATCAACAAATATTTACTGTCCCATATGTACCAAATCACCAAGGAATATGATAGTTTTACAGTGGCAAATAAAATACACATTTAAAAAATGTTGTCATCGGGCACCATCTGTGGCTCAAAGGAGTAGGGTGCTGGCCCCATACACTGGAGGTGGTGGGTTCAAACCCTGCCTCAGCCAAAACATGCAAAAAAAAATGTCATCATGATTTTCAAATAATCAGCACAATGTATCAAAATATGTTACAATTTAGAGAAGATAACAAAATGAGAGAAGTAAGGAAAATAGGAGAAAAACAAGTGAATGATTTTTTTATACTTACATTTAGGAGAGTTCTCTCTGGATAAGATATATTTTAACTTTGTCTTTAAGGAAGAAATAAAAAAAGATATTCCAGTACAGGGAACAGCATATATGAGGACCTTTAAGACAAAGAAAAGCAGAGTGTTTTTAAGGACACAGGAAAGGTCATTTTAGCTAAACATGAGAGCAAAGAGGATAGTGTCAAAATTTGAGTTTGCAGAGATGGACAGGCAGGGCATATAGCCTTGGGGTTTTAGAGGCTGTGGTGAAAACTGGAGCTATTAGTTTACATCCAAGGTGAGGCCGTCTTCTCATTTCAGTACATGGAAATTCTATCTTTCCATTACAAGATTTTGTATGTGTTTTATTTGCTTACGTATTCTCAGTGCCACAAAATAGCATATGTGTGGTGAACCCTTTTAGATTAAATAAATAAAAATTTGTGCATCTGTATAGGAAATTTTATACAAGTCTGTACTTAGCTTTCCTAGGACTTAGCATGTGTGCCTTTCTCTGCATTCTCCCAGTTCCTTGTGACGTTACCTAGTTGTTGTCATTCATTTCAGCCCATCTATTCGTGCTTTTCTTTTTTTGAAAGACTCCATTTAGCTCTTTGATTAAAGGGATTCAAATTAGAAGTTGATATGCATCACTTTTAATTCTAAATTATCATATAACTTTGGGCAATTTGCTTAATATTCTGAGTGTGTTTTTTTTTTTTTTAACTATAAAGTAGTACATGACTTTTCCCCAAAAAATTCTGGGATGAATTAGCATAAAAGATACAATGTTGCCAAAACTAAAAATATTCAGGACCTGGAGTGTGTTATTATTACTTCAGTGATAGAAGTGTCCTCTGACAATCAACACTAAAACAATCCTTTTCTAAAATTACATCCCAAACATTCATCATCAAATTCATCTCTTCAATGAAAAGACACTTTAGTCTTCTCATCAACATTTTTAATCAAGTTTATATGAATGTGTTCCAAAAATAATAAAGACTACATCTTGAAATATTTAGGAATGCTTTTAAAAGTCAAGGATTGTGACTCTGCAAAATAAAAAATTAAAAAAAAAACCTATTGTCACATATGAAAGTATTTTGATATTATCTTTGGTCCAGGTAAATAAATATAGAAAAATAATTTCAAAACATATTAGTCTTTGATTTATTTTCCTAAAATGCTAAAGGCATATTTTCTTAATTAAAATCATTTAGCAGAAATTACTATAAGAATTATGTTACAGCTCGTCTATATCTGTTTATCTAATTTATTCCTTTCACTTAATTATCTTTCCTCTCACATTCTTATCCAACTATGGCCTAAGCACAATTCGAAAAGAGAACTTAAAATCTTTGCACTGTTAGGAATCTTAATTGGTGTTTGTGACTTTCACTGGCCCAGGTGCTTCCTTCCTCCGTAAACTGATCAAGTTCACTTGCTGACTGTGAGGACCACAGGAAAAAAGTGGCTTGAAACCAATAGAAATAGCAGGGTTAATAGTGGCTTGTTGTTTATATCAAGATTATAATATTTATTAAATGTATATCTTAAGTCAGTTTTAAGTTCTACATAATCTGAGTAGTGAATTTCTAGTTTTAAGTGTGTTAAACATTGGTTTTATTGTTTTTCCAATTAACTTGGAGATTTTTAAAAGTGCAGTGGTCTTGGAGCTCAGTGCTGAAGTCACACTAATCTGCCTGGGCTCTGACAGGTTTTGTTTTTGCTCCTGAAAGGTTTCCTCATCTCCCAAACCTTCAACCCGAGTGTAAAGCTTTTCTGCTGCTTCTTAGGCCATTTCTAATCAGAGGTGACGCTTTTGTTTCTAGAGACTTTTTTCCTAATTTCATTTTTTAATGCATGGAGGAGCATCTTTGGAAGGAAATAAGGAGTATTTTGAAAGTGGGACACCTTAGCTTAACACAGCTGCTCTGTAATCCACACTCACTCTAACTTTTCTTCTTTCCATTGTTCCCCAACTCTCAGAATCTCCAGAGGAAATCTGCTGTCTGCTGCTCTAACCTACATTCTGTCTGTCTTCTAAGCTGCTTTGAGGAGATGGGGCCTCATAATGGACTTACAAAATTAGAGACTTATACATAGATAAAACAGAGAAATACATAGACAGAGATAGAACAAGAGAGAGAGAGGGAGAGGGAGGTAGGGAGGGAGATGATGAGCGAGAATTGCGAGGGATTATTGAGGCAACTGCATCCATTTTTATTCTTTACTAATATTTCCCTTTGCAGTTGAGTTTCATGGTTTATTAGACTCACCTGCTCATTCTCTGTTCTACCCTCTCCCACATACTGGAGATCTGAAAGCATTTAAGGAATGCAAATAAATAAGCAATATGGAAGAAAATCAAATCACAAAGAAAAGTGTATATATAAAACAAAACGCAGCCCCTCCCCCATTCCTAACATTCACCATCTTGCCTGAAAGAGGATCATCCATAAGTGGGCTCATTTGAGTTTGTCTTTGGTCACGTATTTTTATTTCGGGTGTTTTCATTTCTGAAATACATGTAGTGATACTAGAGTAGCAGTTAAAGGTTATATAGTACAGCCGCTGCTTTTGTATAGATTAATTCCCACCATTAACGCTCCTCTAGGGAAGGGGGATGGAAAGGGAGTCTATACATTTTAAATGGAGCATTAAGACCATTAACATTCAATGTCAGTATTGATTGTGAGATACGTCCTCTTCAGCATGTTGAGTGACAACACGTTCTTTGTTTTATTCCTTATGTTGCTGTTTTATAACAGTTGTGAGCTTTAACTCTTGTGTGCTTTTATGTGGGTGGGTAACCATTATTCATTTCCACATATAGAGCACTTTCAAGCATCTCCTCTGGGACAGGGCTAGGGGTAACAAATTCACTTAGTATTTGCTTATCTGAAAAAGCTTTTATTTCTCCTTCATAGATGAAATTTATTTTTGTAGGGTACAAAATTCTTGGTTGGCAGTTATTTTATATAAGAAGACTACAAATGGGACCCCAGTCCCTTCTGGCTTGAAAGGTCTCTAATGAGAATTCGGGTGTTCTTAGTCTGAATGGTTTTCCTTTGTAAGTAACTTGTTTTACTCTTACACCTTATAAGAATTTCTCCTTTACTTTGACTTTCATCCAGCTGAGGACAACATTTCCTGGTGATGCACCTTAGTGATGTTCCTTAGTATCCTCCAGGTGAGGTATATAATGACCGTGCTGAAGTTTTTAAACCTATGGTGATATCTGGGAAATTTTCCTCTATCATTCTCTAAAATATGATTTCCATGCCTAATGCTTTTTCCTATTCTTCCTTGAGTGGGGGGTACATGTAATTTTTATATCTGTTCATTTTGCATAATCCCATATTTCTTGCAAGTATTGTTCATTCTTCTTTTCTCTACATTTTTTACTTAGTGACTAATTTCAAAATCTTGACTTCAAGCTCTGGAATTCTTTCTGCTTGCTGTGGCCTACATTCAAAGCTTTGTGCTGTATTTTGAAATTTCCAACAGGATTATTTTATTTCCGTAAGTTCTGTGCTGTATTTTGAAATTTCCAATATGTTTTTTTTTATTTTGTTAAGTTCTGTTATCTCTTTTCTAGTGTTACCTATTTAGTGACTATTTCTCTCATGTTCTGAAATGTTTTGAATTTTTTTTGTTTCTTTGTGATGTTTTTCTGCCATCTCCTTAATTCTCCTCATCTTACTTGCTAACCATCATATGAATTCTGTATTTGTCATTTCATCAAGTTCCTCTGGATGAAGTTCATTGCTTTTGGGGATGTTGAGATAGGAATTTTTTAAACTCCAATATTTTAGTAGCTCATGAAACATTTTCTTTTGCTTTTCATTATTTCTAGAATGACAAAGAAGTTTCCTTAGAAATTATTGACACCATGCTATATTTTGCTCCTTGGATTATTCAGTTATATATTATTTATGTCTCCTCATATGTTTAATACCCCCACAGCCCAGGTAGGCTATACGCATGTTGTAGGGTTGGGCTATTAAACCCTGTATCACACACCAAACTCAATATTACACCAGGTACCCAGTGAGATGCTATGAAATATTGTATTTTCATATACTGTTAACTAGATTAATAAAAACAAAGTCACACTGTAAAAATAAGAATCCCTTTTTAAATCTAGGGATTTAAAAAGTACAAATGAAACATAGAAAAGAAAGATGGATCTGTCTGGAGGAACTTCCTGCTTGAAAGAAAATTATAAAGTATACATAGGAATGCACTAGATTTATGCAGAGTTTTTCACAAGAAACAGGAATGTGTATGATTGTCTAATAACTAGACAAGTAATTCTAATATTAGGATTTGTATTTATTTTTCCACTTTTCAATTTCTGTATGTGATGTGCAAGGACTATATCAGAGAACACTAAGAAACAGAATTGATGACCCTGGATTATAATATTTAAAGAGTTCAGTTGTATTGGCTCCTGCCTGTATCCTATCACTTTGGGAGGCTGAGTATCCTAACACTTAGGGAGGCTGACAAAGAAAGATCACTGGACTCAGGCATTTGAAAACAGAATGGGCAATATCAGGACAGAACTTTTTTTTTTTAATTACAAAATAATAACAAAACCTTAGCCCAGAGTGATAGTGTGCACGTGTCTTCCCAGCTACTTGGGAGTCATGTTCTGCCCTGTGTCCCGTGGCTTTAGTTAATGCTTAAGATGTTTGTACGGTGACATAATTATAAATAAAGTATCAGCAGTTTTATCTGTCCTATTTTCAGTTACTTCTTAAAACAATATAATAGCACATTTGCTATAAACAAAACATTTTATTTTGTACGTTTTCACATTTCATATTTCTCAGATTTTATTATATCTTATATGAATGTCTTGATATTGGTTACCAAATACATATTGTTCCTAATTCGAGTTTTATAACATGTATTGCGAAGTTTACATTTTTAGCGTTAAAGAAACAGGAGGGACAGTCACATCAGGTTGACTTCGCCAGCAGGTGGCAGTGTTTCTGAGCTGGTGAACTCATCTTGTCACCTATCAGATTTTAATTTTTGGCATTGAAATATAGATTTCTTGTACTCAGCATTCAAATACTGTAGAGATTGCAGAATTGTATTGGAACTATGTTTTTGAAAAGCTTAAACTCTATGAATCAGGGAGAACCTCTGTCGTGATGCTGATCTACACAAATTCCTTTACCATCTCGCCTCTCCCCCTTTCCAGCCTCCTAACCTCCTTCTCTCCTAGTTTCCCATTTTCCTTTATTCCTTCCCCACGGACTCATCTCCTACCTGTTTCTATTTTTTTCTGCCATTCCTTTTCCTTTACTCCTTAAAAGAATTTTTAAAAATTCTATTTATCAAGTTCAAAATTAATATAAATGCAACGTCTTGAAGGTACAGATTAGTTTTGCAAAAGGCCATGTTTATGCTGAGAATAATAATTTGAAAATCAGACTAATAAACAAGGTGCTGGTTACTGATTTATTTAAAGTCCTGGTTATCTGATTTTTAGTGCGTGAAAAGAGAGAGGTTTCTTTTTTTGAGACAGGAGCCTTAAATTATCCCCCTGGGTAGAGTGCTATGGTATCACAGCTCACAGCAACCTCCAACTCCTGGGCTCAAGCAAGTCTCCTGCCTCAGCCTCTCGAGTAGCTGGGACCACAGGCGTCTGCCACAATGCTCGGCTATTTTTTGGTTGCAGCCGTCATTGTTGCTTGGAGGGTCCAGGCTGGATTCGAACCCGCCACCTTGGGTACATGTGGCTGGCACCTTAGCCACTTGAGCCACAGGTGCTGAGCCAAAGAGAGAGGTTTTAAAAATTCTCATGGCCACTGCCAGTGTTTAAATGCAGAAAATGTTATTTAAGGCTTTCAAGATGCTCTGGTTTGTCTGTATTTTGGGGAGTTGTGTTGTAGATTTGCAGAGTTGGTTTTGAGTGATTTGGAAGGTATTTATTGTTCCCCTGTGTCAAATTGGGTTATTTGTATGTCTAAAACAAAATATTGTAAAAGGAATTTCTTCCTTAGGAATTTTTAGGGCTTGTTTTAAAGCAAAAACTTAATTTCAAGTTGGGCAGTCGAATATCGTAATGGGTATTTCATAGCGGATAATTGAAAATTAGAAGTTTGAAGCAAGAAAAATGAAGAGCTGTTCAATGAATAAAGGCTTTATTTATTTTCATTTTGAAAGCTTACTTTTCAGATGTGGTGGCTCACACAGGCCTATAATCCTAGAACTCTGAGAGGTTGAGGAAATTGGATTGCTTGAGCTCAGGAGTTTCAGATCAGCGAGAGACCCTGTTTCTCTACTAAAAATAGAAAAATTAGCCAGGAGTGGTGGTGCATGCCTGTAGTCTCTTGGGAGACTGAGGCAAGAGAATCACTTAAGCCCAGTAGTTTTTGAGGTTGCTATGAACTATGATGCCAGGGCACTGTACTCTGGGGCAACAGAGTGAGACTCTGCCTCAAAACAATAAATAAACAAAAGCCTACTCTTCTATTCAGAGAAAGGGGAATGTCTTAATTAAGGTCATTAGTAGCTATTGATCACTTAACCTTTCATTGGGATTTTGAATGTATAACTAACATTTTGTGCCTGTGTGCTTCTTATTAAGAAGCTACGCTCACTGAACATCGCCTTATACAGAAGGCAGCGGTTGTAAGTCCTCTGTCCATTGTTCATGCAAATAATATTGTCCAGAGTATGAATGGCCCTTCACCTGCAACCAGGGAATTAGTTACCTTCTGGGCAAAAGAAGCACCCTGTCTGACCCAAGTCTTTGCCTACTGTGTATTTAACGTCCCCATGGGGACACCTTCCCCCAGGGTTCAAGGAGGACCCAGGAAACATCTCTGGTCACAAATAAGCCCTTTGGGGGAACTCTGAGCCTGCTGTTGAGAAGAAACTTGGACAAGTTACCGAGGCCTAAGAAAATAGAGAAGTCTCATAAAATTTAAAATGTAAGTGAGAGTTCCTTATTTTTGTTTTTGTTCACATTTATATTCCAACCTTATTTTATTTCGTATCTACATGATCAAGATACCTAACGATTGTCGGACACGTAGATGAAGAAATCTAAGCAAGAACATCTTGCCCTTATTGGTATCACACAGCTGAGAAAGGTGTGGCTTAGTAAGATCTGACCATTGGCTATTGGTTTATTCTTTGGGGAATTAGGATATACATTGAAGGTCTTTAAAAACCAACTAACCAACCAACCCAAACCAGACACACCGTGGGTAGTAATATTCGAGCTGATTTACAGAGGTACCTCTGGGGCATCGCAGAAGCATCTTGGAGGAGAGTAAAGAAGCTCCTGACCAGTGAAAACAGTAGGAGGTTTTCAGATCTGTTCAGTGACAGAGGGATAGAGAACTAAGGAATAGGTGTAGACACAAGGCGCATCAAAGCTGAGCTTGTCATAATTGATTTGCTTTGTGTTGAGAGCAAAAGAAAATGGAATCTGCCCCACTCCGCGGTAAGCTCTTTGAAATAGTTTCTGTTCACTCCGACTTCTACCCAAAGGGTCAGGGCACTCAATAAACATAAATACATTGATGTGCAGCTGCGTTTAACACTTTTAAACTTTAATGTGATTTTTTTCCTGAGACAGATCTATAATTAACAAATGTGGTTGATTCGGTGTGGAATGGAGAAGCACAGAAGCAAACTTCGTAAAAGCAGGGGTTAGAGTAATAAAGCTGCACCTTAGGTTCCCTGCTGGCATCAAGGTACGTTAGTGTTAGGAATCGAAAGGGCAGTTCACCCTGGCGCACTTAGAAATTAAAATGATTTTTCAAGTTGAGAATGGCGTGAAGAAAAGAGGGAAAAAAGAGCTGAAGCATACTGCAGACCCAAATTATATATCACTTTACTAATAGACCAAAAAAAAAGAAAGGTATGACATTCTTTATTATTACATTTTATTATTTTTTTTGGTTCGTTTGTTTCAGGTTAAGATGAGGGTGTAGATGATTAGGTTGCATGGTTTGCGTTTGTGAGATGATTTCCAAGGTCTAGTCGAGCCCTTCTTCACCCGGGAGGTGGGCCGTACACACTTACCTTGTGCCACTGGGTGAGACGTCACCAACCCTCCTCCAGTCTTCCCGCCCCCCCCTTCCTGTGCACTTGAACTTAATTATGTTTTTCTCCCATGTGGGAATATAAATGTTCATCTGCTGGTTTCACAGTAGTATCACAGGGATGGGAAAGCAGGTATGACATTCTTGTTAACAGTAAAAAGACAGACGTAAAGCCCAGCCTTCTCTTTAACGAGGTGGATGCTTTTGGACAGTTACATGGGAAAGGTTGGAAGGGAATGAGGAAACCCATCTTTCTGTGACAAACAGGAAATCTCTTCTAAGCAAATTAAATTTTATTTAAAGATAGAATATTATTCCTACGGGAACCTATGTTTTACATCAATCCCTGGAATTTGCACAGGTAGAAAACAGAAACCAGAGATGATTCACTGACTTCTTCCTGCGTACTGGGCACTTACATCATCTCCTCTCATGATCTGGTTATTATCTTCATTTTACAGGTGAGAAAATTGAGGCGGAGAGAAACTGAATAGCATGTACAAGGCTCCAAGTAGTCAAGTAGTCGGCTTTCAGCTCCCACGTTCATAATTACCTCCCTGCACCTTGGAAATTTAACTTCTAATACATGCTAAATCAAAATATTAATATTTTATGTTTACTATTTAGAAAGCACTTTCTGAGGGCAATTTTTTTCTTACTTAAGAAGTTAGGATGTTATGAAAATATTTATTTATTCCCGTACGTATCAGAGTGATCACAAAGGCAATAAAATAACATCACAAAAGAGAACGCATTCTCTTCCTACATCTGCGTTTTCTTGTCTATAACTTAGTGTTTTGAATAATGGTGCATGTTTACAAAAAATTAACCTGTCAACAAATTACTAGATGGGCACTGATATTTGCTAGTATAATAACTAGTTCTGTAAATCTAAATGGAAGGTTGAAAACTATCTTGTTTTATACATTATAGACCAAAAGAGAATAACTCCCCACTGCTTTTTGATTCATTTGACTGTACTCTGGTAGACAGAGGCCTATATATATATATGCAGAATGAATACTGTTTTAAAGGATGTTTCCATAGATAAAATTATTCTGATATGAGGACAATTAATGAGTTAGTGTGGAAAGTGGGAGAAGGGAAAAGTAGAGAGAGGGAAGGGAGGGTCACACCTTTCTGACACACCAGGTGTGACACACCTTGGAAGGGCAGGGCACAATTATAAGGGGGACTTTCCCTAACAATTCCAATCACTGTGACCTAGTTCTTCATACCCTCAATGAATCCCCAACAATTAAAAAAAATAAACAACAAAAAAATATAAGACTTTTTCTTTTCTTTTTGCAGTATTTGGCTGGGGCTGGATTTGAATCCGCCACCTCCAGCATATGGGGCCAACACCCAACTCCTTTGAGCCACAGGGCCACCCTTCTTTTTCTTTTTTAACTTTTTATTCTTTTAATTTCAGAATATTATGGGGGTACAAATGTTTTGTTTATACGAATCGCTTTTGTGCAGTTTGATTCAGAGCTGTCAGTGTGGCCCCCTCCCAGTGTGCATTGTCCCCGTTGGGTGTGAATCTATCTGTTACCCTGGCTCCCTCCCACCTGCTTGCTTAATGATTTCTGGTAGAATTACATTTTGAAATAATTCTAAACTGCCATAGTGCAGAAACATGGCACTTGCAGAAATGTTTCAATGAAATGCTCCTGCAGCCTTTGCCCAGATGTCCCAGGTGATGACATTTCACACATGGGCTTAACCACCACTTTGCTCCCTGCATATAAATGGCAGGCACTGGGAGGGTCTGAGATTTTACCCTTCTTACAAGCCAACGACTTAGCTTGTCACAGTTTCATACATGCTGGCAGAAGTTTAGAGATCCTGGGATCAGAGACAAAGATTTCATTACTCATGACAGGAGGCTGCATTAGCTTCACGCTCCCCTGGATCCTTTTGCTCCCAACCAGGGGGATGATGAGAAGACAGGCCCAGGTGGAGGACACACTCTCGGGGGGCCTTTATCAGAACTGAATAACCCCAAACTTAGAAAACTCACGTCTCAGAAGGAGGCTGCAGCTAAACCTTTCAATATTTGCCCCGTAGGGAAATGTTAACTTTATTATCTTAGTCATGAAACAAATCTGCCCTCTGCGGAGTGAAAGGAGGCAGATTCCCATTCTTCTCTTTTTTCTTTTCTTTTTTTTTTTTTGAGACAGAGCCTCAAGCTGTCATCCTGGATAGAGTGCTGTGGCATCACAGCTCACAGCAACCTCCAACTCCTGGGCTCAAGTGATTCTCCTGCCTCTGCCTCCCAAGTAGCTGGGACTATAGGCACCGCCTCAATGCCTGGCTATTTTTTGGTTGCAGCTGTCATTGTTGTTTGGTGGGCCTGGGCTGGATTCGAACCTGCCAGCTCAAGTGTATGTGGCTGGTGCCTCAACCACTTGAGCCATACGTGCTGAGCCTCTTCTCTTTTTTTATCACTGAAACTATTTCCAGACATTCAACCCCATTAGTCCTTGATGAATAACACAGTTCATGCTTTACAAAGACAAGAATATCCTCCTCCGAAGCCATAGCACAAACATAAAGCCCCCTGTAGATGGACAATACTACAATAGTCCCACACAATCCACAGGTTCCATCCACAATTCACTAATAGTCCAAAAACGTATCTTTTTCTTTTCTTGTCCAAGATCTGGATTTGTTGAGATCACTTCCCTTTATTCTTCTTCAACCTGGGACATCTCTCTCATCTTACCTTGACTCTTCTAAAAAATACAGAACTTTCCATCTAAAGGATTTCCATCCACCAGGTTCTATGAGATGTATGTCCTCATCAGCAGGGTCAGCTCATGATGGTTGTGGAGGAACGCCATGGATTGGCACTGTGCCTTTCCCTGTGTCCCATCCTGGGGACAGGATGTGTTCCCATCCCCCAGTGGGGATGATCAGCCCGTGAAGTTGCCAAATTTCCTGTTAATTTTCCCTACTGAAATAAATGTTTTCTTTTTATGTAATTTTTAAATATTTGGAGGAAAATTTCTGTGAACCTACCTTGATATTTTAGCATCAAATTTTGGCCCACCAGTTTGAGCAACATTGGATACTCCCTGCCCCAATCAACATCCACCATGACGATCTATTATTTGTTTCTGTCATATTGAGATTCTAACATAAGGATGAGATTTTACTTTATCTCCACGTATTTACTTACTTGTTCATTTATTTATTTTATGTGTATGAAATCATGGATTATTTTCTATGCAATATTGTGTAAGCCATTACTATTGATATTTTCTTTGATGCTCAAATTTCTTAGATTGAGCAAGGAGAAGCCCCTTCAAGCTGCATTCTATCTCCTTTTGACATGTTTTGATATTTCTTCGATTTCCGTCATAAATGTATTCCAGGCTCACCTCACACTTTCACTGATTCAGGCTTGAAGTCAGCCATTTAACCATTTAAATTTAATTTAAATTATTTAATAATTAAAGGAGGCTTCTTCCCTTTTAATGGAAGATGGTATTCAGAGACCACAATCTATGTGCTTGACAGCCTCACTTCTTGTCCTCATTGCAACAGAAGTATCCAAGAATCAAGGTTATCTTCATGAGGAAGTTAAATAATTCCCAATATTATATACCCTTACATACACACTTACTTATATTTTATACAAATCTATGGAAATCTATTTAAGTCTTCACCAAGTACAGTCTGGTACTGGTCCTCCTTTTTCCATAGTTATACAAATACTTTCTCTGGGAGTGAGAGTCCTGGCTTCTTTTACATCAATATATTTACTTAGTTGCTCATCACTCTACATGCACACTATGTCCTAATGACACCAGCCGCTGTCCCCATCAGTGGCAATGCTGCTGTCCCCTTGGTGCCACCACTGCCGCAAACCCTAACCCCACCACCTATTCCTCTGCACCCACCACCTCCTTGGCTTTATGGCAACTCTTTCATCCATTCTGTTTACTTGGTTCTTTTAAGAGAAATGTAAGAAAAAGAGGAAAGCAATTTTAACTGTAATTTTAAGGTAAGCATTATTATTATTATTTTGCAGTTTTTGGCTGGGGCTAGGTTTGAACCCGCCACCTCCAGCATATGGGGCCAGTGCCCTTTGAGCCATAGGGGCTGCCCCAAAGCATTACTTTTTAAAACAGTTGACCATGTAAATTTTGGCAGTTCAATAAACAGCATTTATAAAACCTCACAATATCAATAATCTTTTGAGAAGAAGCTTTGTTGCCCCTACCTTGCCTAGAATTGTCATATGTTTGTATGTAGATTTTATATTAAGGTATTATTTTTTGAACTGTGTCTGATGTCCAACTAGTTTTTCCTCTCAGTTTTGTTACATTAGAGATGACATTCTATTGAATCAATGAAATTCTGCTGGTGTAGTCCCAGTGGTGTGGAGTTTCTGAGAAAAAGCAGAAACCAGTGACTTATCAGAAATAGTGCCTTTGAACCATGACAGGCCATCATATGCCTTCAGCAGAACTGGGACAGCTGTGTCCCAAGAGTTGCAGATAAAACTCTGAGTGATTTAGATACTATATATATATTTTTTTAAAAAAAGGAAATGTTGGATGTATCTTGATATCTCTTCAGGATTCCAAAACGATTTTCCAAAGATATGTATGTACGCTAAGACAGCCTCACTTCTGAAATAAATGTGACTCTTTCATCAAATCTAATTCAATGTGAATTGAAGGCTTAAAAATCAGTTACACATCGGCACCAGTAAGTATGAACAGAGCACTACTGGAATGCTTTGTGATTTGAATAATCTTTTGAAAAATCCAAGCACGCTCATGTTATATTTTGAGTAAAAGTATGTCAAAATAAAATGTAGAAGCAGAAACGAAATCATGGGAAATTTGCAAGTTGCTGGAATTGTTGCCCTAAGGGAAGCTTCAGAAAAGGGGATGATAAGCACTTGTAGTTGGAGGGAAGTTCTAAGTCTACCTTATGTACAGAATGATTCTGAGCCAACGATGTTTAAGAACATTCACTAATCTTAGAGAAAATGGCTTGATAAATACAAGGTGACTTAAAAATGTTAGGTATTATTATTTATTGAGTGGACACTGAGAAAGTGGTTTTAAGAGAGAAGATAGAGTGGTTCTCTCTACTGAATACTAGATCTGGGTTACGCATGAATCTGATCAGATGAAAAATCACATAACTTCATCTGGTCAAAGCTGTATGGGACACCAAGAGCCTGGCTTAGACATCAAGGCTAAAGCTACTCAAAAATTTTCATGCAGAAAAATAAGTAAGCCATGGGTTACATTTTATATATTTATGTAGATATCTCAACTTTCTCTGTTGTTTCAGTGACTTGTCATGAAAATAAACACTAACAGGATAATAAACGAAACTTATTTTAGGTATTAATGCTAGAAATTATTTAAAACAGCATAACAAAAGTTGCAGAGCTCATAAATGTGTCCATTCTAACTTGTGTTTCAAGTTAGAAAGGCAGATGTCAGCTCTGTGAATCTGGGATTGTCTTGGTGCAGTTCCTAACCCTCCCTTAACCCTGCTGGCTGGTATTAACTCTCATCTCCTCTTCATGGGATATGTTGGCCACACAGCTCATTCCTACCCTCACCCTCTTTTTTCTTAAAAACACAACCTGCTTTGACCTTATATCCTTTTCACTTATTTATTTTTCTTACACATATCCAAAGAATTTGTTCTCTTTCAGATGACTTCCTGGAGGGAATGCCCCACCACCCTTATACACATCTGACCTTGCCCCATACATTATTTTTGTTTTGTGTCTCTGGTATTTTGTTTTGGTTTTTAAACAAACAAAGGGAATCAGTCATCCCCAAAAGCATCCTGGGTTGATTTATTGGGGTAAAGTAGAACGGAAATTTGTATCAATATCTATAGGTGATAAGATTTTATTACATGGAATGAGTCAAAGGTTAATAGATATAAAGCATTTCCTTGAGAAGAAATAAGGATTGGCTCAGTGCCCATTGCTCTCAGTGGTTAGGGCACCGGCCACATACACACAGGCTGGCGGGTTTGAACATGGAACAATGACAACTACAACAAAAAAAATATCCAGGAGTTGTGGCGGGTGCCTATAGTCCCAGCTACTTGGGAGGCTGAGGCAGGAGACTCACTTGAGCCCAAGAGTTGTAGGTTGCTGTGAGCTGTGATGCCATAGCACTCTACTGAGGGTCTGAGGGTGACATAGTGAGACTCTTTCTCAAAAAAAAAAATAAAAAAAAAAAGAAGCTTGGCTCCTTGTGTTTTTTTGGTTATGAGTTAATTTATGATAGTCAAACACTGGAGAACATCAACGTAAAGGAGGTGAGGATAGCATTAAAGTTATGAAATCTTATAAAAGGTATGAATTAGTTTTATAATAGGGCTGTGTACATTGGGTACTTTTTCTTCCATTCTTGAGCTACTTTGCTGAGAAGTACGTTTTCTAATTCCATCCACATAAACATGGGAGAGGGGAGGCGAGGGGGTGGATGGGGGGAGGGAGGGTGATTGGTGGGGTCACTTCTACAGTTTATCTTACAAGGGTACAAGTGAATCTTTCTAAAAGCAGAGTGTGAATGTCTTAACTCAATAACTAAGAGAATGACATGAAGGTTATGTTAACCAGTTTGATGAGAGTAGTTCAAAATATATATGAAAACAGCACACTGTACCCCATGATTGCATTAATGTACATAGTTATGCTATAAGAAATTTTTAAAAAGTTATGAAATCTTCCCAGAGAAAATACGAAATTATGCGGTACATTTCTTCAGTATAAGACAAATATTCCTCTGAATAGAATTTCTGTTCCTTAGAAATCAGCTAAGGAATCAGTGAGATGAGATAGTGGGTCTGTTCTCTCTCTAGATTCTGCGATGCTATAAAAATGTGTCTAGTGAAGTTTCCCCAGTCCCATAGCCACCAGCGGTTTAGAATCGTGGGGTTATTGCACTCCAATTGACTTGTGGCAATATATACTGGGCACAAAAAAAAAAAAAAAAAAAAGAACTGTACTAAACTTGATTTCCTGGCCACATACTGTAATCATTTTTTTCATCAGTCTCACTGTAACTTTTTATTGCTTTCCTGAGAAAAAGAAAGTTTCTACTTTTGTGTTGCTGTATTGTTTGGAAACCTTGGTCCTCTACCAGCACAGAATGGAGCGTAATTAAGAAAAAAGTACTCTCATCATGTTAATTAATCTCTCTATGATTATTACAGGAATTCAGACTGAAGTGAGAGATTATAAAGAGATTCAATAATTGCTTTGTTAATTTATGTGAATCATGCAAAAATAAAAAAAAAAACCACATGCTTCAGTAATAAAGCTTCTGTTGGCCTGTTCCTAGTTGTTCAAAAATTTTTATAAAATGATCCAAATTAAAAGAACAAGGAACATCTTAGATTTTAACTCTAATAGATTGATATCTTCTCAAATGTAATAAATTAATTATATAGTATAATTATATAGTATAGCATTCTTCTGCTATACTAATATTTCTGTACAGCCATTTGCCTGTAGATCTTAAAAGACGCTAAGTTGGTTTGGTTAGGAACATTGTGAATGTTCAAAACAACATCTTTTAAATAATATAGAGTGGATTTATATCCTCTATCTCTCCCATCTCTTGCTTAGTAAACAGTAAAGACAAGTTATTTAATCTATCTGTCCAGATAATTTAACAGTTTTGAGTTCTCATTTAGCTCCTTGTTAAATTCTACAAGATTAAAACCTGTAGTAACCGGTCTGTAGTCCAGTGAGCACATTTATAATGACTGATCACTGGAAGTCCTTGTAAATGTCAGCCGTCACTGTCATAATCATCACATGCAAATATCTTTCCCATATACTTCCTGAGAGGGTCACAATACCTTGGTCAAAAGAAGTAAAGGTTTGCAAACACATTCCTCTTGGAATAAGTTAAATTTTAGTGTTAGGACCTTGTATGCATCTCCATTCATTCTGCATTGTCAAATACGCATGCAATTGATCTGTATTTCCTGACCTAAGATGCTCCGGAGTAACCATGTTTATCAATAAAAAGCTCTTATACAAGACAAGAACGGTGGGTAGAAAGTCTCAGGGTAGTGTGGATATTATGTTTGCATCCATCATGATAAAAGCAGAGAGCTGCAAAACACATTTTGTTACCTGCCAACCACCGTGAACTATCTGCCTTTACTGTCTATAAAAATCACACTTTATTAGCTCAGATTAACAGAAAGGAGCTGCCCTGGCAGCGCTGTGTGAACTTGTGAGTCCCTCACTGTGCATATGTTCATAAAATCCATTTAGGACTCTTGGAGATTATGGAAAATCTATTGTATTGCTTGTAAATGGTTGCAGGCATTCTTTCCTACACCAAAAACATTTCAACATTGGCTACGAATGAAGCAAGTCATTCGATTCTGGGTATCCACAAGAAACTATGTATTTTACTTGATTTTCAGATAATCACGGGCTAAGGAAAAAGATTATCAACAAAATTACGATATTGACAGTAACCAGATCACATCTAGCCCTTACTAAGTACAATTATACTCACGAAGAAACAAAAACAAACATCAGCTTTGCGTCTGTTTCTGTGTCTGGATGTGTCTGGGGGACAGGTACAAAGAAAACTTCACAAAGTGGGGTGAGGACTTGTGTGTTAGGAAAGGTTTTTATTTTGACATAGTTCTGCAGAGATCGAACATCAAGAAATATTAATAGGGCGGCACCTGTGGCTCAAAGGAGTAGGGTGCTGGCCCCTACTGGGGTTCAAACCCAACCCTGGCCAAAAACTGCAAAAAAAAAAAAAAAAAAAAGGAAAAAAAGAAATATTAATAAATGAAAACAATGAAAGTAAAAAATTCTTTAATGCCAGCCTCAGTTGTTTAGGCTTTTTTTTTTCTCACGTCATAAAATGATAGACCTATTCTGAAAATTCATTCATTCATATTTATTAATTTAAAACATAGTCAGTGAACTATTAGTGAGTTCTGGGCTTCATCTAAATGCAGGAATACAACGTTAAGCAAATGGTCACACATTTTTTGCTCATGTGCAGTCGACAGTACAGAATTACATAAGCCATGAGGAAAAGTACCGCCCAGGGTTATTCTGCGGTTACGACACACTGCATTTTGCTGCACTCATGGAGTGCCTGTTTATAAAGTGCCATCTCTTGGAAGATGATGTTTAGACAATTCATAAAATGAATTCTGTGCTGGATGCAGTGGCTCCTGCCGGTAAGCCTGCCACTTGGAAGGGCCCAGGAGGGTGGATCACTTGAGCTCAGGATTTTGAGAG
Organism: Galago senegalensis; assembly: GCA_963575145.1. Lineage (NCBI taxonomy): Eukaryota > Metazoa > Chordata > Mammalia > Primates > Galagidae > Galago > Galago senegalensis. Next base: position 21,871 of record CAUYTI010153268.1, read on the forward strand.
AGGCCCAAGCAAGAGTGAGAGTCCATCTACTCAAAATAGAAAAACTGGCCAGGTGTTGTGGCGGGCACCTGTAATCCCATCCCCAGAAGAGGACTATTTGAGCCCAAGAGTTTGAGTTTGCTCTTGGGCTCAAACAGTCCTCTTCCTCAGCCTGCCAAAGAGCTGGGATTACAGGTGCAATGAATTGTGTATTAATGGCAGGGCACTCTACCCAGGGTGGGAAATGATTCTCCATTTAAAAAAAAAAAAAACAAAAAAGAAAGAAAGGAAAGAAAGGAAGGAAGGAAGGAAGGAAGGAAAAAAAAATTTGACATAATCATTTTAGTATACTTTCAATATAATTTCCCTTTAAATGTTCAAAATACATTTATCTTAAATACCACTGACTGATTTCTCAAAAATTTTGAAAGGAGAAGATTAGGAGGAAATAGAGCATGTCACCAAAAAGCCATGATGGTATAAATTTTAAAGTCTTCCCCCAAAACATGTTACATTTCTGTATTTATTATATTCTGTAAGGGGAGGAAACATTTCTAAAAATGTGATCTCCCAACATTGACTAAAGATTAACACATATTATTAAATAAAATTAAGGCTGCTATAGAAATGATAGTATGCAGAATGTTAATTTTGAAATTTTTTTTCTAGATTCTTGAATATATATATATATATATATTTTTTTTTTTAATTTTTTGGCTGGGGCTGGGTTTGAACCCACCACCTCCAGCATATGGGGCCGGTGCCCTATCCTTTTGAGCCACAGGCACCACCCCTCTTGAATATATTTTGCAAAACCTTTGTCTTCTTTGTTGATTTTTTTTTCCTTACCTGAAATCGCCTTATATTCTAAGCAATACTTATTTCTCGTATAGACCCTCTGTCATTGAATTAAAGACGGAAGCCAAACTTTCTCATATCTTCAGATTTATCTCATATTGAAATAAAATGTCTAAATAATGTGATGCACTATTTTTTTTTTGGTTTTGCTACCAGATGGTTTGTGTCAAGTATATGTAAGCATAGAGATTAAATGTCCTATATTTAGCAATGAACTTTCAGATGTAACACCAAGAGTATAAGCAACAAAAAACTAGATAAGTTGAATTTCATATTGAGTTCAATTTTTTTTCTTCAACAGACATCACCAAGAAAATGAAGAGACAGTTTACAGAACTGATAAAAATATTTTCAATCATGTATACGAGACGAGACTTCTAAATATATAAAACCCTTACAACTCAATAATAACCATCAAATAATTCAATTTAAAATAAACAAAGGATCCGAATAATCGGCTTTCCAGGAATTTAGAAAATAGCAAAGAATACATACAAATAAGTTCAGATTTACCAGTGATCAGGAAATGCAGTTTAAAAGCACCATGAGAGGGCGGTGCCTGTGGCTCAAAGGAGTAGGGCGCCGGCCCCATATGCTGGAGGTGGTGGGTTCAAACCCAGCCACGGCCAAAAAATGAAATAAGTAAATAATTAAAGCACCATGAGATAAAACTTCACATCCAGCAGGATGGCTATAATAAAAAACAAATACTTTGTGTTTGCAAGGATGGAGAGAAAGCAGAATCCTCATGCATTGCTCTCAGGAATGTAAATTGGTACAGCCACTGTGAGAAAGGCTCTAGAAGTTCCTACAGTTACCATTTGATCCAGGAGTTCTACGCCTAGGTGTGTCCCCCAAAGGCATGAGCAGATAGCCAGACACAAATGCCCAGAGCAGCATCATTTATAAAAGTCAAAATACAGAAGCAATCACATGCCTGTCAACTGATTAGCAGAGAAATTAAAATTCAGTGTGTTTATGCAGTGGAACATTATTCAGTCATAAAACAATCAAAGTAAATGTATGATGCATGCCGCCTTATTTATGAATCTTTAAAACAAAAAAGGCAGACACAAAGTCAGGCATGGCACGGTTCCTTTTATATAAAATGTCCACACTATGGGAATTTATACAGATACAACATAGATAATTGATTTATTAGAGCTGGGGGCATGACAAGGTCTGGACACGATAGGTAAAGAGACAGAGTTTCTCTTTGGGGTAATAAAGTTGTGTTAAAATTGATTGACTAGATTGTCATGAAACGCTGCAAATATACTAAAAAACATGGAATTGTGTATTTAAATCAGTTGATTTTATGATATATAAATTATGTTTCAATAAACTGTTACTAAAAATTGAAGAAGTCTGAATAAGGGCTGATGATAATGTGATCTTAAACAGAAAACGATATAAAGGTTCAAATTAGACAATAAATTTACGAATAATAATCTAGTGACCATGTGGAATCAAATCCTATTTTTATAACTCTAAAGTATAATGTGCTTTCTAATAAATCATTAGGCATCTACCTGGATTGTCTCTAGAATCGAGAAATTATAACCCCAGTGTGAGTGTTCACTTTTCCATATAATGACTTCATGAATGGGTCCATTTGGGCTACACTGGCTTCAGTGAAGTTAGATCAGTTTGAGGTGATCGCTGCCAATACCACCTTATATCATAGCAATGATTCTTCTTCTTTTTCTTCTTCTTCGAGACAGAGTCTCACTTTGTCGCCCTCAAAGAGTGTGACATGGTGCTATAGTAGAGTGCTGTGGTGTCACAGCTCACAGCAACCTCAAACTCTTGGGCTTAAGTGATTCTCTTGCCTCAGCCTCCCAAGTAGGTGGGACTACAGGCGCCCACAACAACACCCAGCTATTTTTTGGTTGTAGTTGTCATTGTTGTTTAGCAGGCCTGGGCCGGACTTGAACCCACCACCCTCAGGGCATGTGGCTGGTGCCATAACCGCTGTGCTACAGGCACGAGCCAATAGCAATGCTTCTTTCTTCTGTTTTCATGCAGGTGTCTCTATTTCCCTGATATCCACAGTTTTTTTTATAAGCATACCCAATGTTTCTCACATAGGTACATAAGACTCTCATGATGCTTCGACTACTTTTTCTAATGTCTAGCTATTTTTAAGCTACATCAGTCAACCAAAGTCCACAGTGGAACGCAACATAATCAGCCGTCAGCCTGTACATAGTATGTGATGTTTGTTTGTTTGCTCTCTTCCTCAATCTCTAGTATATAATTTGATCCATCATTACACTTAAAATTGCTTCAAAGCAATTTTGGAACTCTTTTTCTGGAATGGCCATCAGAGCTGACCTTGTACAAGGAAGATCACAAACTCATCCCAGAAAAAGTATTTTGAAGGGTGGACCAGGGACTGCTGTCCAGCTATAGGGTCCCGAGGAGAGTCCTTCAAAGGTGATCGACATGATAGCCAGCAACAAGGTAGGCAGCTCTTTTTCCAGAGTGTGTTCATGAACTTAATTGTCAGACCTCCTTTATAAGTTTTCTGAATAACTAAATTGTAATTCATCAAGACAAAAAGCCCTCTCAACTTACAGTAGATATCTCTGTATTGTCACCCCTCTTCCTTTTGCCACTCTGATTTTCTCCAACTATTATTTGTTTTAAATGGACTCCGTGTTCAACTCTTTTATAGTTTGAAACTATTTCCTAAGTCCAAATCAGTTTAGGAGCTCACAGTTGACACACCTTTTTAAGGGCTCAAAGGATGATTTCATGTGTTTTTTTTTTTTATTTTTGTCCGGGCTGGGTTTGAACCCACAACCTCCAGCATATGGGGCCAGTGCCCTACTCCTTTGAGCCACAGGTGCCGCCCCATTTTTTTTTATATGACTGTTCCCTAACTTGTTATCGTCATTTAAAAATAGGAGTTTACCTGAGCGCTTCATTCATGGTCAGAATGATTTCTTTATACACAGACATTTTGTCATCCGTGAAGATACCTGTGATGGGATGATGTGGTCATTTGTCTTGAGAATTTCAAGCCCAGAGGTCAAACACGGTTTCTACACAATCTTTACAAACAGTCCTAGTTGGATTTACATCACACAGCAGGTAATCCTCAGCATCTTCTGCTAAGCCCAGTGTTTCCCGGCTCCTCGCGACCCGTCACTTACTTGCTTCTTTTTTGTACAGCCCAGCCCAGCACATTTAAGGAACTACTTCATGTTCATGTGACATGAAGCTGCCTAAAACGTACCCCTTTCAAATAGTTCCAAAGCTTCTGTCTCCATTTCTATTTAATCCTAACTATTCTAAGATTTGTTATTCCTTGTCTTAAAAATGGAAATAGTATTATTAGTTTTGATTGGGCAGTTGAGGCTAAAATGAGACAAATGTAAGATGGCTAATAAATCTCACATCCTGATGCAAGGTTCTGACTCACAATCTACTCTGTAAAAACTATTAGTTGTTATAATTATTGCTCTGAAATATTATTTCCAATAGCATATCCCTTTATAATTACAAGTCAAAATATTAGAGAAGAAGCTCAAAATCCATCTACATCTCTAGGTCACTCTAGGAGGCTAGTTCCAAAGCATTGCTTGTTCACAGGGTACTGCAGATAGCTAGACTTCCCAAACAGGGGCCCCTACTTAATAAATACAGGAATTCTAATTCCCCTTGTGCTGAGGATAGCAAAACAGCACATTAAAAAGAAGCCCTAATATTTTTTTTAGTTCCCCAGTGAGATGATAATAAATGCTTGAATTGCCCACCTAGAAAGATTTTCTTTGAGGAGAAAGTGTTGGGGTCATTTAAAAAGTCACTGTCTACTATGCTAGAGAGAGAATAGCTTTGCTCTTGGGGCGGCTATCAACAGATGAAATAGCTCTTCTCTCTCTCCTTGCCTCCTCCTCCACCCCCGTCACTCACGCCCTTTATAATGTTGGACAAAAGCATTGCTCCACTGCGTCTTGTCTGACAGTGAAGGTACATAAACTGTGCATTTTGTTTAAATGAATGGCAGTAACCTTTTTGGTATCCTGACTACTCCTGCACCACAGGCACAGCTTGGGGTCTGCTTGTATCTCCTCTCTTTCAGCTCGTGGTGTCTAACAGGTAATATAAATCACAGTCCCCTTTAATCTGATAATCATTCAACATTAAATCCCCGTGCTGTATTCAAGTAAATGCTTTACTTACTTTAGACACCTAACAGGCCTGCAGTGTATACGCCCTAACACGGATAAACAGCATGTCTTCTAGACTGAATAAAACCAGCTGGAGCACAGCCTCCAATCCTGCAGTGCTAGTCTGTGTTTAGAAACAATTTCAATAACACTTAATCTTTAACCTTAAGACATGCATTTATAAAATTGTATTAATTTTTTTTAAATATTATTCTCACATTTGGTGCTGGCAACTGAATAGTAAGCCAGGAAATTGTCACCCTACCTTCATGGACCTATCCCTTCAGTCCTTTGTTCCCTCTAGGCTTTAAAATAATTCATATTTCATGTGAGATATTTTAGAAATATGTAAAAATATTGTATGTAGATAAACTATGTAGAAAAAGTATCTGCCAGTCACATAAATCCTCCTTCCTAAGAAACTTCTATCACTACTTTATTATCAAGTGATATATACACTCAATTTACTTAAAATGGCCAAGGCTATGACCAGGCACCTGTAGTTCAGTGGTTAGGGCACCAGCCACAAACACTGGAGCTAGAAGGGTCAAAACTGGCCTGGGGCCTGCTAAACAACAACAACAACAAAAAAAAAAAAATGGCTGGGTGTTGTGGCAGACACCTGTAGTCCCAGCTACTTGGGAGGCTGAGACAAGAGAATTGCGTAACCCCAAGAGTTGAAGGTTGCTGTGACCTGTGATGCCACAGCACTCTACTGAGGGTGACATAGTTGAAACTCTGTCTCCAAAAAAAAAAAAAAGAGTGGCCGAGGCTAAAATTTGATATGAAAACTAACAATACAGTAATAATCTAAAAGCAGAGTTAGAAAAATTAACCAACTTATACCACCACGGATCATATTGGAAATGGCCAAATGGTGAAATCATACGATCGCTAGTTAACACTCTATTTTATCTGAGATTAACCAAGACGTGTACCTGAGATACAAACTTCATTCAAATACTTTTTTGGGTGGAAATTCTGGAAAGTATCTGTAAAAGGATATGAAAATGACCACACGGGAAAGATAATGAACGAAGAGTTCACTGTCCAGCAAGTTGCCACCATGAATAACAAAGCTTAGTCTTTCTGAAGACTCCTGACACCCAGTATAGAACATCTGACTCAGAATTACTTCGCCTGATGGGTGAGAGAGCTGAGACTACAAAGACTTCTGTCCTGTGTTGGTTGAGACCTGCTCCCCAGGGAGGCTGACTCCCAGCACTTCTCACTTACTGTCATGGTGAATGAAGAGGTCTCCAAAATAATAATAATATTAATAATAAAGGTCTCCAAAATCCAGAGGAACTCCTGAGGTAAAGAATGCAGGTACCTGGAACTGGGGATCAGCTCAGCATCCTCTGAAGGGATACCGTGGAGGGGACTTAGGTAAGATAGCGACAACACTGAGACATATTTAGTCATCAGCATGGAAGATACCATTGTAGGAGTAATACCAACAAACGCTAAAGAGAGTGCCTGACGTGAGTGACCCCTAACTAGACCACTGCTTCACAATACGCAGGAGTTAAACTTTCTCCTGCCTGCCCTGAGCCCCCTGGGCCAGATCAGCGCTCATCCTATGAACTGTCACAACACTTCTAATTCTTCCCAAACGCCATTTTCCGAACTTTAATTTTATTTTTTTACTTCCTATATTGTGTACATTCATTTGTAGCAAATAAGCTCTGTGAGCAAAGTGATGGTTTTCACATTGCTCACAGCCATTTCCCAATAAGTAACGGAGCACTTACCACACAACAGGGTCTCTGTAAATACATGATGAATGACAGGTTCAGGAATGCTAAGTGTAAAAGAAATAGAGGGAGGGTTGGTAGGAGGACCACACCTATGCAGCATATTGCACGTACAAGTTGGATCTATCAGGTGTAGAGCATAAATGTTTCAATCTTATAACTGGGTAAAAGTGGTGAAGGCTAAGTTGCTTAGTAGAATGTAAGCACTCCATTTTGTACAAATAATCAACACATTGAATCCTATAATGGCATGAATGTATTTATAATCTATGAGAAATAGGGAAGGGTATGTATTTTTAAATGAAATATAGGGAACTATGTAAAGACCACATTTAAAATGATTTTAAGTAATATTCATAAGTTCCAATAATGCAACAAGTATAGTAGTCTTTCTTTCTTTCTTGAACTATCATGTCCCTGATTTCACTTCCACTCTTGCTGAGCTTCACAAGAAATTTCATGTTGGTTTGTTTCTCTATTTCAAACTCCAGCATTCTTGCAATGGCACCCAAATCACGCAACGACAGTAAAGAACGCCGCTCAGCAAGACACTGCCATGCGTGAACATGAACACAACTGTGAGTCTCTGATATGCCAAGGTCCTGAACCTTCCCCAGCTGTCTGTACAGTGCTGCCACTTTGCATACTTAATTTTCCAAACTTGTATGTTGAAATTGAAAAAAAAAATGATGGTTTTATATGATATGTAACACTGACTGTATTCTAAAAGTTTTAACAGTCTTTTGATGTAAAATACGTAAATAAGTACTTTCAAGTTTAGGGGAAAAGAGGGCTATTCTGTCTCATTGATTCTGCATACTGTTGTTCTTTTGAATACTTTGAAAGAATATATATGTTAATAATTTTTTTAAGATTACAGACAGTGGATTAGTTTGCTTCGTTGTAAGACGGAGTATAAATATGGTTGTAAAAAGGAGCATAAATATAGACTGGTGACTAAAACTGAAAAATTTAAATTATAAAGAAATATATGTACAGAGGGTGCCAAAAAAGTATGCACATTTTAAGGAAGGGCTGTATTAAAACGCTCATGCTCAGTATATACCAGTAACACGTTATGCTGCATCTTGTACCTTACAAATTCAGAAGTCACATGTGACTTGAGTATTGGAGATTTGAGAGCTCACTACTCACCTTTGTAGATCCTTAATGAGGAGGAATTAAATCCATTCCTCATTATGGACCATCAAAGTGAAGAGATTAAGCAAACTCTGCACACACACACACAAAGACGGTCAGAGAACCAGAGGCTTTTCCAGGACTGTTAGGGAAAGACTGACTCTAAATGAATTCAATTCACGCTATAGAGGGAGACGAAGTAGGATGCGGTTGAATATATATCTGATATTTTATTCTAAAGTCTCGTGAAGAATTAACACCTCCCTATAAAAACAGGACATTTTAGCTATTACATTTCTAAATTAGCTGACTCATGACCATCTGACTTCTAGACCAGTTATTTCAAAAGTCACTTGATCAGTGCTGACAATTATAGCTGAATAAAACCTATAGTTACAGATGAGCGCGACATACACTTGTTGCCAAAGGGAAATTACAACGTACAATTGGCTGTCAAAAAAGATAAAAAGAACCGTTACATAGTTATCATGCTACCTTTAAACAGACTTACTTTCACTTTTGATAAAAATATTAACAAATAAATTAATAAGATTAGGTCTAGAGCCGCGCCACTGTCATGAAAATGCACACGTTTGTCGTTTTTGTTAAAACACACAATTCTGATTTCTGTAAATATGCTAATAGTTTATCATGTTATTTTAACAATATTAGTTCATAGATAAATATGCATTCTCACACATATCTCATAAGCAGATAATTACCAGAAAAGCATGTGTGTTTTGCAAACAGTGGATATGTTATGTTGATAATCCTCAGTAAAAAAAAAATCTTAGTTTATTTTCCCACAGTACAGGGTAACCCTGAAGTTCACGTTCAACTTAAGAAAGAATGCGCACAAACGTTATGGTCACCTTATACTAAAGGAACCAACATTTTCCTCTTTTCCTTGAATTTAGAATTTACTCTTTTCCTATAGACGTTGACTTTGTTCTTTACATTTTTTCATTCTAATTTGTTTTTCTTTTCTAAAGTTGTTAGAGATTCTTGTCCGAGGCCCATTTTTTCCCCATGATAAGAAATCAAAGATGAAGCGTCATTTCAACCTTGCGTCGTCCTCCATATGCTACTCTCCTCTAAGATTCTTGTAAAGAAATCCTCATGGAAAATGGAAGAGAAATGTCAGATGGAATATCTTGATCTCATCTGGCTTTGGTGAACTTTAAAGCAGCGTAGGTCAAAATATGTTTTGCTCCCACGTTAGCTCAGTGCTTGAGTCTTTTTATTCCATGCTCATAGAACCTTCTATTGAAGAAATGCTTGTTTAGACCCACAGGCAACTCTCTGTGATAATGACACACGTGCTTGGTTTTTAGGATTTCAATAGATAATGAGGTTACAGATTTAAGACGACTGTCATCTTGACATTTAAAGAAATTGTTCAATCATGGGAGAGGAGAAAAAAACACAGAATAAAAATATAACTAGGTCAATGTCCAAGCTACAGGTTTTCATAAAGTAAAAGAAATTGACCAGAAATAAAAATTTATCTAACAACTGTAGAAAGTTTTGAAATTCTTTACCCATTTATTTGTTAGATTGACACTATTTGTCACTGTCTGGGCTTTGGAAGAAAACGGGGAACAAGACTCTCCCTGCAAAAAAAAAAAAAAAAGACTTTCCCTGCTAGTATTATATAGTTTACATAAAAATAAATGAGTATCGTATAGTTTTAGAAAAGCCAGGTATGTATTTATATCTTTTTCATCTTTTTAAGTTAAATCATCACTGTGTACATCAATGCAGTCACGGGGTACAGTGTGCTGGTTTTCTATACAATGTGAAATATTTTCATCAAACTAGTTAACATAGCCTTCATGGCATTTTCTGAGTTACTGTGTTACTGTGTTAAGACATTTATGTTCTACATTTAGAAAATTTCACATGTACCCTTGTATGATGCACCGTAGGTGTGGTCCCACCAATCACCCTCCCTCCACCCATCCTGCCTCCTCTCCTCCCTTAAAAAAGGAAGTCTTTGTTCAGACAATTGCATGCCTATGAAGCTTTATTTGTTATCTGTTTATGAGTCACCTCGAGTCTGCTGAACCTCCAACCAGCACAGGTTATATTTTATCCTTTGGCTGGAAACAAAGGAATTGAAACATGATAGACCAGCCATTCTTCCTAGGCTTAAAGTCTTTCATTTCTTATCCTCTAGTGAGTGTCGATGAGAAACCACCAGAAGCTCTAGGGAAATTATTCCAGGTGGTGACTCCGGCAAGGGACAGGAACATTCCTCCTACACAGCGGACTGATTCTGATTGCATGCTTTCTGTGAGCTGGTCCCCATTCTCAGCAAGATTTTCAAAAGAGATTATTGACTTACCACCCAGATGTCTCAGGCCAACAACCTGTAAATCATATGACAGAGAGCACAGGAAGTTTATTTCTTTGGACAGACTGAAAGAGAATTCAGATTCCCTCAAAGAAGATTGAAACTCCAATTATTGATTCCTGCCTCCTATCTAGTCAAATCTCAAGACTCCTCAGCTGGCTAAAAATTCTCCTACTTTTACAATCCAAAACGGAGCAGAATCCTAAAATAAAATACTATATACTTGTTTTGGTGTTAATTTGCACTCCAAAAGTGAAACCTGGACTTATTGTTGTTGATTTAGTTGTGATCATCATGACTTACACACTATTTTTAAGTGGAAAAAAAAGAATCTGTGGGTACATTCAGGGAAATTTTGCTGGGATTCCTTAAAAACTCAAAGTAATTTCATTATAGTCTATTTTTTACTGGGCTCAATTTTATAAATGGTTCCTGAGGTGATATTTTGACCCTAATAACTGAAAAAGGTGTGTACATGCACTGCTTTATTATTAATTACCTTGATAATCATTAGCGAGTTTTGAATTGTTTGTGGTACGTACATAACAATTATAAATCTGCTGAATTCTTATCTCCCTCACGGATGCCTCTCTCTCCCACCCTGAAGCGTACGCACCATTGTTTTCCGTTATTCTGTGTACATTGCTCTCTATGTTTTACTATTAATGCACAAATATTAATATTCAAGGACTTATTCACAAAAAGTGACTACGTAATATGGTCTAAGCATGGAAAGGCATTACTTCATCCAATATTCAAACCAGCTTTTTGAAGATGACTGTCTTACGAGCTCTATTTTTACATGAAGGAACTAAAGTCTCAGGTTGAATAACTGCCAAAGCTCCCATAACATATAATTTTCTAGCTGAAAGCTGAATCCGTGTTTTATCCACCACATATCTAATAATTAATCATGGTACATTTTGATTTTAATAATTATATGCTATTTTATAATTAGATCAGTAAAACCATTTTGTGCCGCTGATGTGAGAAGCAAGGACTGTGTGCCCTGCTGAAGATTCCTCATGTATCGGGTTGTAACTCAGGACAAATCTCTCTGCCCCACAGTAGTTCTAATTGTAAATGGAAAAGCAAATGTGTGTACGTTCTTTCATAGGAAAATTGGGGATTTATCCGTTAATTGGCTTTAAGATGCTAGGCTTAAGGGTTTAAGTGCTATCTTTATTAAGGATAAAAACTAATTAAAGTTTTAATCTCAAGTAACCTTAGGATTAAAGAATGTCTCTTAAATGTATGTAATGGTTAATTGAAATAAACTGTCTCTTCATGGTTCCATACTTCTCTCCTGGAATGGTTTTCATTCCAGTCTTTGTCACTGGTGAATGGTAGAATCCTTTTCCTGTTTTTCAGAGCAATATCAGAAAGTTTCCCATCCGTTACATCAAGAATAACTATGGACAACTTGCCTCTCTCACAGGGATTACGAAACGGGATTCAGAAATCTGATGATCAAATTATAGAGAAGAAAGTATTTATGTATTATCATTAAAATTGTTTCTTAGTAGATCTTGGAAGTTACTATGGACATAAGGATATGAAAATGGTTTCTAACACGCCTCTGGATACTCTTTGGTCTCCCAATACACTGCTGTTCACATTCCACATGAATTTAGGTGGTGAACAGATTTGGCAGTGGCCTTGGGGCTACAGAAAAAAATCAAAAATCTTCTAAACATTAGGTTTTTCCCTCATTTCAGAGAAATTTAACTGGCCGTGAAAAATGCACACCTTTTTCTGGACAAGAACTATCTCACTTAAATTATGGCACAGTTGGAAAATTCTAGTTAAATGGTATCTTCTAATACAATATGTTTAATAAGAAAATTAGTTTAAAAAAAGAATAAAAAATATTAACCAAAGGGAACATCCCACTAAGTGTAGATATTTAGCTCAAACTTATCAAACAAAAAATACTATTTACCCATCAATATTATTTCCACAACTGTGACAAAAATAGAATTCCAAAGCAAAAATACATAAATAAACACTTATGAAAGGCTAAGTGTGACAAGATATCTACGTTTCATAATACTGTACATACAAGATAGGCATCGTCCCTGTTTTCTATGTTCTTATTATTTATTTATTTATTTATTTATTTTACAGTTTTTGGCTGGGGCTGGGTTTGAACCCTCCACCTCCAGCATATGGGGCCGGCGCCCTACTCCTTGAGCCACAGGCGCCACCCCTTTATCGTCTTAAATATACACACTCTTACAGATGTTTTTAAGCGAAGACTAAGGTGACATAGGTGCAGCCTTAGTGCTCGGGGAATAGAAATACTTTAATTTGTCACGTTCAGTGAAGCCTTCTTTTAGGAAAATGTAATTTGAACTTGACCCTTTTAAGAATGGGAAGGAGTCTGGCTAGTACTCAGTTTTAACTCTGAACGTAGCTTCTCTGGTGGGGTCCTGAAACTTCTGTCTGGGGGTCCGCCTGTACTGCAGACCACCTCAGCTCCAGCTGGCATTCCCCTTCCTGTGTGAAAACTTAAGCAGTAAATTTCTGTTCGTTATAAATTATCCCGTCTGCAGGATTCTGTTACAGCAAGAGAAAACGGGCTAATGCACCACGGTATTATGAGAAATAATGATAAGGAATATTAAATAAGGGTGGGAAAGAAAGGGAGATCTCTCAAAGAAAGGTGCATTTATACTCGCCTGCAGATCAATTATCCAGATTAAAAAAGAGAACGTATTGGGGATCAGGGTAACACTGCAGAGAACAGAGGGGCTTCTGAGACGGAAAAAATTGGAGCTTCCAAGGAACTGCTAGAAACTCAAGAAAGTGAAAGGCTGAAAGACCTGGGGGGTGGCACCAAATACGGGTAGAAAGATAAGCAGGAGATACGCATAGCCCCACACCCTAAGCCCGTCACAGCTGTGCAACTTTCCTCCTCACATAGTTTTTCCAAGTATAATACACAAAAGAAATACATAGGAACAACTGGGAATATTGCAAACAGGGTAGCTGATGGGAAAACGCCAGGGTTATGGGAGTAAAGTAAATACCTATAAATTACAGTTCTGGAACAGATGAGGTCACCGTTGCCCACAAATACTCTGCCCATAGGGTGCGGTAGGGAGAAGGGTCCCTGTGTCTCTCGGGTCTTTTTAAATATTATCCCCCAATTGCATATTTAGAAATACGCATATGTAAATAATTCCACATATATTTTTTACTTTTTATTTCTTTGGAATGAATTTATTCAAACGGCAGTTTTTCTTCTAAGCCTAAGCATTGAACCTGAAGGATTTCAGTCGACATTGCTCTAAATCTCGGACAGCTCCTCTTCAAAGCGGATGGTGTCTAGGCCTCGTACACACCATCCAAACCATAGAATAAATTGCAATTCTTACAGACCATCTTTTAATTCTTTTAACTCACCAAAGAGAAACTGAAACCTCAAAGTAATCAGATCTCTACTCACTTTGGAAAACAAAGATTAGATTAAAAACAGTAAGATGATTTCAAAGTTTGCAATGAATAAAATTTTTCCAGGATAACAAGAAATAAAAAGAAAAGCCAAGATATACTATGATAAAATCACTAAAATCATAAAAGTTGTTTATTTGCAGGGGTGGCACCTGTGGCTCACAGGAGTAGGGCCCCGGCCCCATATGCTGGAGGTGGTGGGTTCAAACCCGGACCAAAACAAACAAACAAACAAAAAAGTTGTTCATTTCCATCCTACCATACATTATGGGTAGACAAATTCATTTTTCCTATTGGTCCAGGCTGAAGACTTTATCTTGAGTTTTGGGAATTTTTCACACTTCATTACTTACATCTCAATTGAACTCTTAAATTGTATTCCCTTTTTGTTTCTTATAACCAGTATATTTATTTTTTTTAACTTTTTTTTAACTTTTTCTGCATTCTTAGGTAACTGAAACTCATCTAGCACATTAAGTAGTATGATAATTTGATCACCCATGAAGGAGAGCTTTGTTAATGAACAGTGACATTTTTCTTTCTAATCGCAAAACACAAGACCATCAAAAGTTGTTTATACCTCCCTCTTGGTGAGTTTTTCTGCATGCAATTATAACTATATACAGTCCAGTGTGGACTGTCTTAAACTAATGGTGCCATTCATTACAGAAAGTCATTTAATGAGTGGACGCTAGATGTGCCAATGAAACAAAAACTTTGCAAGAAACAATCCTTCTCCTGTGATTCTTAACGCTGAAGTAATTTTTCTCCAAATAATTGGCATGACCCCATCTAAATAAAGGTGACCAGCTCAGGGAAATTTTATTTTACTAATGAATAGAAATACTACATTACTTCATAGGTAAAGCCCCATTTATTGATAGCTAAGTTTAGTATTTTTCTGTCTGTCATATTCATTACAACCTTTTTCTCTAAAGTGACTTTTAAATTGACATGCTAAAGTATTTTAAAGATGGAGTAGTGAAGCAGGAATATTCATTAATTAAAGCACTGCGGTAATGAACTTTATACTTCTAACGGTTTCATTTGTTTCAATGTGTAGGGCAAATACACATACACATAAGATAAGGTTTCCTTAAGAAATGTGCAGTGAGACATCATTAAAAAAGATAGATGGAGTAGCAGAGCAAAAGAGTGCTTATAAACCCTGCTTCCAAGTATACACTCCTGACTCTTTAAGTTTTAGTGTTCACAATATCTGTTTGTAGAAGTTGCTGTAATAATAATTTATCAGAAGTGCAAGTGAAATACAATAAATACATCATATAATCATAAATATAATTAACAAAAGCCGGTGTTTAGGGTACACAGCAAAATTAAAAGACAGATAAATAGACAGAAATGATAGATAAACAGAGAGAGAGACAGACAGATAGGTAGAATTCTAATACTTCTCACCAGAAGATTCCTTCATCCACTTACTCAATAGTTAAAAGAAAATGGTTTTCCTGGCTCAGTGCCCGTAGCTCAGTGAGTAGGGCGCCAGCCACATACACTGAGGCTGCCAGAAAGTTACATGTGTTTAAAAAACCTTAAGAAAAAAAAAAAAAGAATTTGTAACTAAATCAGCCCATAAATTGTATGAGGATGTATGTGTGCACACACATACATGTGTCTTTTACTTAATTAACTTAGAATTTGATTCAAATCATTCTTCACTTAAGAGATAAAGATTGTAGGCTTTAAAATCTGCTCAGTCTGAGATGATATATCCTTTCTTTCTTTGGCTAGTGATGAAGAGTCAATCATCAATCGTCATGTTTGTTTTATCAAGTTCTACTTTTTTTTTTTTTTAAATGAAGTCTCGCTCTGTCACACTGGGTAAAGCGCCTTGGCATCCTCATAGCTCACAGAAACCTCATTCTCTTGGTCTCGAGAGATCTTGCCTCAGCCTCCTGAGTAGCTGGGAATCTGGGTATGGGCCACCACACTGGCTAGTTTTTTTCTATTTTTAGCATAGATGTGACCTCACTCTTGCTCAGCCTGGTCTCAAACTTCTTAGCTTATGCCATCTACAAACCTCAGCCTCCTAGACTACTAGGCTAGGATTATAGGCATGAGCCACCACAGCTTGCCTGAAACTTTATTTTTTCCACCCATTTATCCATTTTAATGCCAACATCCTTATAGTTGTATTGCACGCAATTAGTTGGCACAAGAATATGCTTCTCCAGAGAGTTCCATCTATGCTGCTTCTCTCCACAAATTTTTATTAACATAGATTGTGGCATAGGACATATAAATCATTCTGCACAAACCCAACTTTAAATCATTTTGTGATGCTCAATATAATGTGTCAAATTGATTGGGCCGTGGAGTTCCCATATATTTTATTGATCATGATTCTACACGTTATCTGTGAAAGTATTTTCTGGATGAGAGTAATACTTAACCTGGTGACCGATTAAACAGATTGCCCTACTCAATGTGAATAGACCCACATCCAACCCATCAAAAGTCAACATCAACAAAAAGGTTGAGAATCAATTTGTAATTTATTTTCTCAGACAAGAGTGCCTTTCAGCTGGGACATTGGTCTTCTCCTGCATTCAGATTAGCACTCACAGCGTCATCTCTCTTACTATTAATATTGGTCTGGTTTTCAGACTCACTGAAACTGTACCACGGGCTGCCTCACTTCCTCAGTTTGCCAACTGTAGATCTTGGGACCTGTTAACCTCTATAATCACTTAAGCTAATTTCTTTGTTTT
This sequence comes from Galago senegalensis, assembly GCA_963575145.1. NCBI lineage: Eukaryota > Metazoa > Chordata > Mammalia > Primates > Galagidae > Galago > Galago senegalensis. The sequence continues at coordinate 38,327 of CAUYTI010153268.1, forward strand.
ATTTTTTATTTTTCTTATATATACATGTGTTTATTAGGTTTCCACTTTTGCCTTCACAGAATTAAAAAGGCTAAATTTAAGGACAATAACCATGTTTAACATAAGGACTGAGAACAAAAACCTCATAAAGAACAAATGAAGATAAATACCTTCAGAAAAAAAAAGAAAAAAAATACATTCAGAAAAGAAATCAGACGACTGCTGCAACGAAATATTAAGCAATAATAATAATAATGCAAAGAAAGTAACATTCATATTGTCAGATAGAAGTGTGTCTATTATAGAATATTTGGATCAGTTAACTTCTTATTATTATTTTATTTTATCCAAAGTTTCAAAAAATAGACAACTAATATTTATAAATAAAAGTAAAAGATAATTTCAAGAAAACAGATCATGCCAAATCTTATAGACAATAGAAAATGAAATACTTCAAAATCATTCTACTTAATTTGGATATACTTGATATTAAAATTGGAGAAAATATATTATTATAAATGGGAAATTACAAACATATTTCACTTATAAATGAGGATACAGTATGATAAACAACATTAACATGTTGGATTAAAAATTAATGTTTAAGTAATATACTTTGGTCAAAATTAAATCCAATTTATGCGAGAATTAGTCACTATTTTCTTTCTTTTTTTTCCCTATAATAAACATCTCTCTTGTCTCTCCACCCTTCTCTCTTTCCCTCTCCATCTCTGTCTCTACCCCTCTCTCTCTCTCTCTCTCTCCATCTCTCCCCTATCTCTCTCCCTTTGTAAACACACACACACATACACACACTGTTTCTCTGGAGAACTTTAACCAATACACTTTCCTATTTTCACTCAGTGAGTAATAACCTTGGGTGGAAAGTTCACCTTTTTGGACTTGGTAAGCAGTCCATTTGATGATAGATTAGATTAAAAGCTAGAAGAGCATAATAGTATCAAAAGTAAGGAAAGAAGCCACATTTCTCATCAACTATGATTCACACATTTTGGCCTGAGGAGTAAAAAGAAGTAAAAGATTTTTGTTTAAAACAGATCAGTATTTTCTGATTTACGGACCCAATTTTCCATAGATTCCAGCAACATCTATTTTGTCACTGCAGAAGAAAAAACGCTCCAGTGCTGAGAAAGTTTGTGCTAAAGAGGTGATGAATGGAACACTCTAAGGCCAGCCCTGTCAGCAGCAGAATAGATTTCTCCACCAACTGTGATATTGGGGATTTGAGTTTTCTTAGGGGGAAATTTGTTGGCGAGTAGAAATTCTCATTCTCAGCATCTATTTTTCAGCTGTTTTTTTTAAAGGAGAATGTACAAAATCTTTTCAGAAAAATACAAAAGCAAATCATTCAACATATTATGAACTTAAAATACTGAACTAAAGAAAGCACAAATTTACCCAAACTTAGAGTGAGCGTTCTTGTTCTCAGATCTTTCTCTTTCATATGATGTTTAATTGCATGTAGAGGGGAAGGGTATTAAGGAACTAAGATGGTTACAGTTATGTTTGGAAATGTGTAGGTATCTGGAATTCATTACAATAAATGTTATGGCCTTGACTTTAGTCACATAGCTCTGGAGGCCATTGTGTTCCTGGGTTACCGCAGTGTTTTTCAACCTTTTGTTATCTCACAGCACACTTGAACCCATAGTTAAACTTCTGTGGCATACTTAAACTATGTTGATCAAAAAAGAGAGTTTAAAAAAATATATATACTGCAAAAAAAAATATATATATATATACTTACTGTGCTTTGAAATTCCTTTGAAAATAATTTAATGATACTTAAATATTTTTGCAGCATAACTCAGATCATCTCCATGGCACACCAGTTGGAAATCACTGTTCTTCAAACTTGAAACAGAGCAAGCTAGTATTCTGTCTTAGTTTTTAAGTGTCCCAATGCAGGTCTCTACTAAGGGCATTTCTAGGGATATTGCAGTGGAATAACAGTGCATATGTATATAAGCTTTCCATTCATTGTCTCCTTCTTCATTTATTAGTTTCCTTTATCACCATTATAGTCTCTGGAGAAATAGAGATACAAGTATCTAGACATGACCTGAGGCAGCAGGTGTCATACCATTTGTGTATCCAGTGTAGGCCTCTGCCCTTCCCAGGGAATCTCAGCCCTAGGGTCTTCACATGGCTAGATTTACTACAAGTATTCCCCAGAACCCACTCAAATTGCAACAGCCAAAGTGAGTCAGTGGGATTCAAGGAACTGTAGGATTTATGGAATTCTATCTCTTGGTGTGTATTACCCTATAAGGGAAGGGAGAATGCTATGCACCAAAGTGCCTCTTAGGACAAAGAAAACAAGAGCAACTGCACTTTCCTCTATTCAGGCATTTCCTACTTGTGAGCTGTCTGCACCTCAGGCACTGTGTAGATTAGAGAAGGAAAGTGGTTCTGCCCCCAACCGGGTGACACTGGTAGCCAGGAGCTTACATGGAAACAGGGACTTCTTTTCCCTCTGTCCCAATGTGGCACACACAACACTGTCTGTTCATCCTGAGAATTGGAGTGAGTATGCTAGGAGATGCCCATTCTAGGACCTTGGGGGACAGCTGCACTCCCATTGACAGTATTCCCAGGGTACCTAGGGTTGCAAGAAGGTGTGGTGTATCCCCTTCTTATTCCCTTTCATACCTGGAGTGGCAGCTTCCTGCAGCAGAGTACAAGTGGTGCACAAAACTGTCTATTTTGGTCTCAGGAAAGAGATTCACCCCAAGGCCTTTCAACAGAGAGCTGTGGTAATGGCTCTGTGGGCCTCACCCACATTGCAACCTGGAGCTAAATGAGTGCAGGTGCATGTGGGAGTAATTAAGGGAAGAGTCATATCTTGGTGTGCTTGTGTTGCTAGTATTCATGATTTAATAAGCTTAAAACCAATATTCTAGTGTTAGTTATAAGTAAGTTAAGAACTGAATTAAGAAAATGATTGCAGAGATAGGCAAAGGAAAACAGAAATAGGAAAGAAATAGATTCAGAAGAGCCCTGAACCCAGTGCAAAGCTAGCTGCTGGAGGTCTGGGACCATTAAAACTTAAAAAGTGTCTTGCTAAAATTTCACCCCTCCCTCACTGTGACTCTGTGGCTGTGGACATCTCTAACCAGGCAAGACTCACCTGAACAGGCAGGGCTACTTGTTCTGAGAGAGGGAATGCTTTTGTAAAATTAGTGTATGTAGAATATATAAACTTTGTTAAAGATGGCAAGATTTGCTCTGGACCAGATAAGGAGATAATATGCCTCTTTTCTTTGGTCACCTTGGCATGACCAGAAGCATCTGTCTGTCTGAGCAACAAGCTTCTTGAGTACTAATTGTCATTTTTGTGATATGTGTAGTTAGTTAAAAATAAATAGTTTAGTTAGGAAAATGCAAGCATAGCAAGAACTGTATAGTCATTATTTGCCTTTCCCTCATGAAATTTATGGTTAAAATGGTGATGTAGGAAATAAAAATGGAGCTAGCTTGGAGAAAAAGGCTCCATGCTGTGTTAAGCCTCACAGAGAAAAGCATGCAGACTCCTGGTCCAGTGACCTCTTAAACTTTCTCTTTGTCTCATACATTTCCATTTTTCTTCATTACCTCATTTCAACCAAGCCACTGGAGGGAACCCATAGCATTGTTGGGACTGGTACCTGACAAATGAGGATCTCTACCTATTATGAAAGTCATTAGCATGAGGACAGAGATGTGATAGGGAAGAGAATGATGTTTCTGCTTAGTCAGGCTATAGAGCTGGTGTAGTATAGTCCCTCTCTCCCTCCACCCCCACAGCAGGGGTCAGATACATTTCACCGTGAGCTTCCCTGTCCATACTCAACAGGGCTGGTGCTGCTACTTATCTTCAGGTTGTACTAGGGATAGCCTGGCAGTTTAGCTCCACCCAGTTTTGTGGCCCTTCTTATATTGAGCAGAAAATGCAGAACATTGGACATTATTTCACAGATGGGCCCACCATGTGAGCTAGCTGAGACCCCATCCTGTTAAACAATAGTCAAGCACATAACCATTGGCTTCTGCCACAGCTAAATGTTACTGACAAGCAATATCTCCTGGCTTATAATTTAAACTTACAAACCAATATAATAACTGCTGATAGAAGGGTATAGTGCTGGAGCATGAGATAAGCTTCCAGTCCCTTGGAAGGTAGTGAGTCTGCTCAGATGCCCAATATATTGAAACTGCAATCAGAATTTGAGAAAATTACTACACAGAGGCTTTCTATAACCCAGGAACTCAAGTAGAGCCTTGGGTCTCTCAAAGAACCCAAAATGGAAGTCAGATGAACAAGCAGAACATATATTACAGTCATACACGCAAGGGAAAAAAATTAAAATAAAAAAATTTAAAAGTCTCATCCAAACAAAAGTAATGTCAGAAATAAAAAGTGACAGCGTCTATAGATGAAAAGGAATCAGCATAGTTCTGACAGTATAAAAGCGCAGACTGTTTTGACACCTTCAAAAGAATACATTAGCTCCATGGCAATAGATCCCAACCAAAATGAAAATTATGAAATGACAGAAAAAAATTGAAAATGTGAATTTTAAGGATGCTCAATGAGAGCCAAAGACAATTAAAAATCAACACAAAGAAGCCAGAAAACAATTTAGGATATGAATTGAAAATTATTTAAGACACACATTTTTTTTTTAAGATGGAGAACTTCTGGAAATGAAAGACTCAATGGAAGAATTATAACACACAGCTGAATGCTCAAACAATCAACTAGACCAAGCCAAAGAAAGAATTTCAAAGCCTGAAGATAGATCTTTTAAATTAACCCAATAAGGGACAAAATTTAAGAAAAATAATTAAAAAACGTAACCTTTGATAAATAAAGGGTAACATAAAGTATTTAAATCTATAAGTTATAGCTATATCTGAGGAGAAGAAAATCTAGCTGAGGGAATAATTGAGGAAAACTCCCCAAGTCTTACAGGAAATACATGCATCTGATACAGACTTGGTGAAGTCTGACTTATGAAGTGAGACAGACTTCATCAAGGTATATAGTCATAAACTATCTGAATTCAATTACAATGAAATTAGAAGTAGCAAGACAAAAACATCTTAACACATATAAAGGAAAACTCAACAGACTAACAGAAGACTGTTCAGCAGAAGCTTTACTAGTCAGAAGTGACTGGGGTCCTATTTTCAATATTGTTTAAAGAAAGAATTATCAACCATAAATTTGTATCCTGCTAAACTGCATTTCATAAGTGAGAGAAGTAAGAACTATCCCAGAGAAGAAAATGCTAAAGGAACTGTCAACACTAGAGTGGCCCTATAAGAAATGTGCATGGGAGTTCTAAACATATAATGAAAGGTTGATACTGGCTGTCATAGAGACACATGAAGCCATAAAAAAATAACAGGTGTGGTAAAACAATTATACAATTGATAAATTAAGATTGTGACAGGAACAGTTTCTCACTTATCGTTGTCAACATTGAACATGAATAAATGTTCAAAGATATACAAAGGCCAAATGAATAAAAAACCTGAACCAAACATATGTTACCCACAAGACACTCACTTAACTTATAAAGACTTTTATAAACTCAAGGTAGAGGGGTAAAAAAGATTTTAATGAAATGAAAACCAAAATAAGCTGGATTAGTGATACTTATATCAGATAAAATAGACTTTAAATTACCACCAGTACAAAAATTCAGAAACAGCCATTATATAATGATAAAGGGATTAATTAAATAAAAAGATATAATAATCTCAATATTGAAGCACCCAGAATCATAAAACAAATACTACTAGACCTAAGAAAAGACAATACTATAATAATTGTGGGGGACTTTAACATCTTACTGACAGTACTAGACAGATTATCAAGGCAGACAATGAACAAAGAAATAATGGATTTAAACTTAGATTCTAGAATAAATGGAACTAATAGACATTTACAGAACATTTTACCAAGCAACTCCAGAATATGTATTTTCTCATTAGCACATGAAATATTTTCTAAGATAGACCATATGTTAGGCACAAAAAAAGTCTCATTAAATTTTTGAAAACTAAAAATGTTGTATCTTCTCAGACTGCCATGAAATAAAATGAGAAATTAATTCCAAGAGAAACCCTCAAAACTACATAAATACATGTAAATTAAACAACCTGCTTTTGAATAATCTTCCAGTCAATGACACACTTAAGACAAATTAAAACAATTTTTGAATATTTTGAAAATAGTGAGGCAATGTGTCAAAATCTCTGGAACACAGCTAAAGCATTGCTAACATAAAAATTTATAGCTATCACAATTTAGCAGCTCAAGGAACCAGAAAAGTAGGACCAAAGCACACCGAAACCTAGCAGCAGAAATGAAATAACAAAGATCAGAACAGAATTAAACAAAATCAAGGCCACACAAACCCATGCAAAGGACAACTGGAATGAAAAGAAAATTATCTTTTCTCTGAAAAGATAAAAAAAATTGACAGAACACTGGCTAGTTTAACTAAAAGAAAAAAGAAGAGAAGAAAAAAGAAGAGAAAGAATTCAAACAAGCTCAAAAATAAGTGGGGAAAAGGGAAGACAATAAAACTGATAGTGGGTGTCACCTGTGGCTCCAAGGAGTAGGGCGCCAGCCCCATATGCCAGAGGTGGTGGGTTCAAACCCAGCCCTGGCCAAAAACTGCAAAAAAAAAAAGAAAAAAAAAAAGGATAATGACATGGGCTAGAATTAAGGAAAGACTATTTCTAAATGAACAGAGTGAGGAAGTCCAGTTACCTTAAACAATCAAAAAGCTTCTTTTAACATACATAACAGCTTCACCAATTCATATACTTCATAATTAATCTCTTTAAGGTATACAAATCCATGGTTTTACTATATTTACAAGTGGTGCAATCATCACCAGTGTCAGCTCTAGAATATTTTCCTCACCCCAACAAGAAACCCCATACTTATTATTGGCAGTCACTTCCCATCTCCCCCCTAATCTCCTCAGTCTCAGGCAGCCACTAATCTACCTTCTGTTTCTCCTCTGGATATTTTATGTACGTAGAATCATACAACATGTGGTCTTTTGCAACCAACTTCTTTCACTTAGCATAACGTTTTCAAGGTTCAGCTATGTTGCAGCACTCCATTTTATGGAGGAATAATATTTCCCTGGTATGTATGTACCAAAATTTCTCTAGCCAGCGGCGGATGAATGACGGAGTTGTTCTCCCTTTTTGGCTATTAGGCATAATGCTGTCATGAGCATTCACTTGTGTTTGGATGTAGGTTTTTATTTCTCTTGGGTACACACTTAGGAGTGAAATGTTGGATCATATGGTAACTCTATGTCTAAACTTTGAGAAATCGCTGGACTCTTTGTCAAAGCCACTACAGTGTTTTATGTTCTGTGAGCAGTGTATGGGGGTTCTAATTTCTCTATACCATGGGCATTGGTTGTTATTATGTATCTTTTTACTCTGGAGATCGTAATAGGTATGAAGAGGCATCTCATTGTACTTCTGATTTGCACCTCCTTGACTGAGCATTTTTTAGTATATTTGTCAGCCATTTGTATGTCATCTTTTGAGATAATCTCTATTTAAATCTTTTGATTATTTCTAAATCAGAGTATATGTCTTTTTATTATTGAGTCATGTAAATGTTCTATATATTCTAGATACAAGTCCCCTATCTGATTTATGGTTTGACAATATTTTCTCCCATTCTGGGACTGTCTTTAACTTTCTGGGTGGCTTTTGCAGCATAAATTTTAAACATTTAGATGAAGTCCAATTCTTTCCTTTCTTTCTTTCTCTTTTTATTTCTTTCTTTTCTCTTCTTTTTGAGACAGAGTCTCACTCTGTCACCCTGGGTAGAGTGCTGTGGCATCAGCCTAGCTCACAGCAACCTCAAACTCCTGGGTGCAAATGATTCTCCTGCCTCAGCCTCCTGGGTAGCTGGGACTACAGGTACCTGCCACAATGCCCAACTAATTTTTCTATTTTAGTAGAAACAGGGTCTCATTCTTGCTTAGGCTGGTCTCTAACCCCTGAGCTCAGGAGATCTTTCCAGAGTTCTAGGATCACAGGCATGAGCCACTGCCCCTGGCCTCTATTTTTAATTTGTTTTCTTGCTTTTAGTGTCACATCTAGAAGCCATTGCCTAATCCTAGGTCATAAAGATTTAAGCTTATGTTTTCTTCCAAGAGTTTTATGAGTTGTGGGGTTCTTTTGCACATGGCTATCCAGTTGTCTTTCTTGTTGAAAAGACTATTCTTTTTTCATTGGATGATTTAGGCATCCTTGTTGAGCAGGGGGGGTGATCAAGATACATAGGTTTATTTGCAGAGTCTAAATTTTATTCTTCTGATCTATCCTTTTGCTGGTGTCACATTGCCAAGTTTTTGTAGCTTAGTAGTAAGTTTTAAAATTGGGAAGTGTGAATCTTCCTACATTTTTCCCCCTCAAGTTTGTTTTGGCTAAAGGAATGCCAATGGCCACCAGAAACTGGAAGAGTCAAGGAATAGATTCTGCCATTAAGCCCCCATAGAGGGGTAGTCCTGCTTACACTTTGCTTTTGTATTTCTGGTCTCCAGAACTGTGATAGAATAAATTTATGTTGTCTTAAATCACAAGTGTGTGACTTGTTGCAGCAGCTATAGTGAGTTAAGAAACTACCTTTATTAATGATTAGGGATAAGCAAGTTAAAAGCACAATGTGACGTCTCTACCCACTACCAGAAAGCTGAAAGGATGAAGATGTGTAGTCGCATGAACACTTGAATGTTGCTGGGGTGTACATTACACCACAGCTTTCCCAACTGTTTGGGAGCATCTTTTAAACCTCCTTATATATATCCTTATCTTGATTCAACCTTTCCACTTACTGGTGATATACCTAAGGAGAATTTACACTTTCATCCCGAATCATGAACATAAATGTTCATAACAGCACTGCTCATAATAACTCCAACTGGGAAACAAATCAAATATTCATCAACAGCAGAATGGATTAATACATGGTGATGTATTCATATTATGGGATAGCATACAATAACGAGAATGAAAAATTACAGCAACACAGATTAGCCTCACTAACACACTGGTGACAAGAAAAGCCAGACACAAAGAGTATATACCGTATGGATTCCCTTGACTTGGAATTTCAGGGCTAGGCAGGACAAATCCATAGTGCCAGAGTGCAGGAGAGTAGGTACCCTTTAAGAAAGGTAAAGACTGGGTTTACCTTTCCCAAGGTTCACCTAACCCTGTGAGGGGTTAGACTTTGACAAAGTTTGTTTTACTAAGAGGCAATGAGTTAATAAAATCTGTCCTAATTCATAGGGTTTTATTGGGCTTTTATTATTTCTCAGGAACTCTTTTAGTGCTAGGGTTATGGCATTAAACAAGACAAAGTTTTCACCGGCACAGAGTTGACCTTGTAGGTTCTGTCTCTGAACACTGGAGCAGATGGTTACATTTTTGGCACATGCCCCAAATGCTGACCCTCTTGCGTGGTTCTCTCCTATATTGATTCTGGATTTAGCCATGTGGTCTCCTTTAGCCAATGAGACATTTAGCAGAAGCTTGAAAAGCATTTTGGAATGCTTTTTGGAAGCCAGTTGCTGTGCCATAAAAGACCTCAGACTTGCTAAGTGAATGTTGAAAGACGACATGGAGGAAGTGCTTGGAGAATGAGAGTCTGTCTTGAATGTTTCATCTCCAAGGAAGTTCACAGCTCCATGCCACCACCTGGGTGACCTCAGCTACATCAGGTGGAGCAGAGAAACCACCCAACTGAGCGTAGGCAACACGCAGACTTGTGATCAAAAAATGATAAAGTGTTGTTCTTTTTTAAACCACTAAGTTTTGGTTCACACCATTAGATAACTGAAAAGATAATGAATGGGTGAATAAATAAGGAATTTCAGAGTATAATTTGAGCTAAAAAAAATTAAATGAAGTAATTACATAAAGAGTGACTGAGGGGAAATTGCAGGAACTGATGTGAGCACATTTTAAAGACTCTAGAGTCGCATGTACCAGTGAGGTATTGGTAGGGTGTTCTATACAGGAATTGGGGAAGTTAACCGTTAGCTGTTACTTGTTGAGAGTGTCAGGTACTGTGAGGCATCAACAATAAAGGGGGAAATGCTAGAATTGGAGTTAGAAGAGCTGCAGTGGAATTAAGACTCTGCTTTTGGGTTGTGCCTGTGGCTCAAAGGAGTAGGGCTCTGGCCCCATATGCCGGAAGTGGCAGGTTCAAACCCAGCCCTGGCCAAAAACTGCAAAAAAAAAAAAAAAAAAAAGAGAGACTCTGCTTTTGACTTTGGACAAAGCACTGGTCCTTTGTAAGCCTCACTTTCCACATCTCTAATATCAGGATAATAATATGCATCTTGCTTACCCTCCAGGATTGCTGGGGAAGTTATACTTGGCAATGTGCGAGAAAATACTCCAGAAGTTTTAAAATGTTATTTAGGTGACAAGCATTTCTATGTAAACAAAGATATTTCGATCGCCCACTCGGTTTCTGCTCTGTCCACAAGCTCATTTATTTAAAACCAACAAAATGAATGTTACCAGATCCTAGTGGGTCTGCACATTCTCTGGGTATGGTCTATGGTACACATCAGCCTTTTTATTTAGCATCCACTGGGACCATGGGTCAGCAGTTCTAAATAATCCACGAAATTGTCACTGAAAGCTGATATTCTCTATTTTTGATAATGAAGAGAAACATCAATGAGCAACCTTATTAGTGTAAAAAGTCACACAATTCAAAGCCTCTATCCCATTAGGGAAAACCTCAACATATGTCATGTCACATTAATAAATACTGCAAGTGCAAAGTGGCAAAGTGTCCCTTACTTTAACAGTAAATTCCCGGTGGAAAAATTGATTTGCTTTTAAATTTTAATCTGTTTTTTTCCTTCTATAGAGCCTGGTAAGGTTCTTCCTCCCTTTCTTTTCTCTTCTACAAAGAATGTAAATTTGTACAAGAAATGCATGAGGGAGAGGAAAGAGGAAGAGAGAGAATGAATGAATATGCAGGGGAAAGGAGGCAAGGAGAATTAAAAGCAAAACAATAACAAATTGGTCATTAGAAAGGGAAAGTCTGCATGAGATAAAGGAGAGGGCGGCAAGACGCGCAGCTCCTATATTGGGCTTCTGCGCAGATGTAAGTATAAAATGCTCCACAAGTCCTGTAATTGAGAAAATCTATCAAATGTCCTGACAGCTGCTCGGGCATTTCCAGAAGCGATAAAACTTGAATTTATTTCACTCCTAGAAAAGGGGCAGTATCACCTTCTGGCGGCTTTAATGAAATGCCATAAAATTCGAGGAAAAACTGTGTTGTAAAGTCATAAAAAGGTAGTCGGAAGTGGATTGTTGAAAATGCTGTGGGGGGCGGGGGTGTTGGTGTGTCTGTGGAGTGACCCGAGGGGACCCGAGGCCTGTCGTGCCGTCAGGGCGAGGCGTGCGGATTCCCGTCGCTTTCTGACCCGCGTTGCGGGCTCGGGGTCGCGTGGGAGGGGAGCGCAGCCCGGATGGCCCCTCCCGCTACCCACGCGCACAGCTTGGCAAATGGCCTCATCGCTCCCTGACTTCACTGGAGAAACGGAGACTAATCAGCCCTTCTCTGGGCTCACCCGCTCCATTTGTATTTCGCCGGGGTGGCCACTCGTCTGCGTTTCTTTGGATAGAAAGGACGTAGTAAATCGTGACAGATGGTCCCCATGGCAAGGTCGCTTTTCCAAGCTACGGACTGGCACAAGGGGTTTCCTGGTGCCCGTGGCTCTTGGGGGCAGGATTTAGAGCAAACGCAGCCAGACACCCTGCTCTGCTTTCGAATCTGATTATTCAGAGCTGGCCCCACACTTAAGCTTCTCCCATCTCCGCCTGGCCTTGGTTCTGCCATGGGGCCGTCCGTCTGGGTCTGCTTCTGCTTCCTCTCCTGGCGGGTGGGCAAATCGGGGCGACAGAGGTTCTAAGTTCACTTTCACCCCTTTCGCACTTCGCCTCACAATTTGCATGTGGCAGGAGCTCATTAGGCAGGAGCTCTATTTCCAAGGGGAATAGAGTGTTCAGGTTGCCATTTCTTCCTTCTTTTGTGTATTGAATAACTCTTGGGTTTCGTCCATGGAAACACCAGCTAACTTCATTTAGTTAAGGTCATTGTTCAGGGAACAGTTATGTAGCATTTTATTTTATATTTTCCAAATTTGATATTTTAATAACGTCACATTAGATCAGTGTGAAGGATTCTATTCCAGGAATAAGTAAATAGAGGCCCCAAGTCTTACAGTGAATTCATATGGCCAGTCAAGCTTTGTGTAAATATTATGATGTTAAATTGTAAACACTGAGAACAAGGGTCCAAAAATGAGGGGGTTATATGTTATTCTTAATGGCAGCAGCTGGAAGAAAAATTTTAGCAAAAACCTCTTGAGGATGTTCTAATCAAAAATAAAAAACCTTTTTAATTTTTTTGTTCTAGAGACAGAGTCTCACTTTGTCACCCTCTGTAGAGTGCTGTAATGTCACAGCTCACAGCAAGCTCCAGCTCTTGGGTTTAGGCAATTCTCCTGCCTCTGCCTCCTGGTGTCGCTGGGACTATTGGTGCCTGCCACCAAAAAAAAAAAAAAAAAAAAATTAAAACCTCACTAACTAATGAAATAAAAATTTAAAAAGCCATGATCTTGAGACAGTGCAAAGATGTGACAGGATCAATAAGGTTAATGGTGACAAAGAAAAGAAAAATGGATTGGGAAACTGGAAAACAGGAGTGGTTTTTTTTTCCTCAATGAACTGATGACCTTGAACTGATATCATAAAGGAAAATGTCCCCAGTTTCTGAATTTGACCCACACCATAGGTTAAAGGAATATCAGTGAGAATGTTAATCTTTAGAAAGTCTTATGAGCACTGTTAGTGAGTTATGAGTGTCACTTGAGCAGTGTCTTCAATGGAGATAAATTTCCCCGTGGCCAGAGTGAGTGCTTGGAAGACAACAAAGTTTAGTGATTATCCTTTCATTTTTCTGTACTCAAGTCCTTTGTCAGCTTCAGAACTGGGAAGTCAGCTATTAAATTAGAGATGAAATAACATCAGACTCCAGATGTGGCTGCCTCACACTCCTGACTTCAGCCAGATGTGCCCAAACCATGGCATTCATCATGATTAGAGAGAAGGCGGAGGGAAAGTGTAGCTGACACACCCCACCAATCCCAATTCCCAGCTCCTTCACACAGGGGACTCCTCTCAAAGTAGGGTGCAGTGCTAAAAAAGCAGGGAGCAGTGGTGAAGGTTCTGCAGAAGTCCTGTAAGGAAAGGTATAGATTTCATTTTTATGGATAATTGATCCCAGCTCTGGCTTCCAAAGTTCTCCATTAAGTCATCTAAAAAGCTCTTTGCATAGCCGTATTTAAACAGCCACCCTAGCTGGATGGCCATCCTGCCTTCTTGGTGCAGAATTTATCCTTGCTGAATTGCTTGTCACTTGGGGGTAAAGTCTTCCGTTTTGCTCCCATCTCCCTTCGTCCACTTTTAGGCACCAGTTGGTGTGGCAACTATGCTGAGGCCAATGTAGACCTTGGATCATAGTTAGTCCTTAGAGGACGTTGAAGGGTTAATTGAAGTTCATGGTGGTGGTGGTGGGCCTGGGCAGGCTGCGCTGCAGTCTTATAGTAGCTTATGTGCACTTGGGCATGGTTATCCTGGTCCAGGCATGAGCTAGTCTCCAGGGTGATACTGACAGGTCACAGATGATGCCTGTCTCACCAATTGGAATCTATAAATCATGTGTCTTTCACAATTGGAGATGAGACTGCAGATAGCTGAAAAGGCAGAAGTGTCTAGCACTGGTCGTTGGACCTGTGTGAAGCGAGTGTGTGCTTCCTAGCATTTCCTGTGTGGCCTGCGCTCCACATCACTGTAACTGGTTCTGTCAAGTGTGAGTTGAGCCATGGTCAGAACACAACTGGGAAGGTGTGAGCTGCATCCTGTGTGTAGTTTAAGGGTCATATTTATCATGAATGAGTTTACTTAAAGCTATAAACTATCCTCTGAGAATTCGTGGCGCAAACAGTGACTTCATTGTTGAATGAACTGATAATAACTACCTGGATCGAATGGTTCTTTCTCATAGTAACTGAAACAAAATGGACCACAGCAAACGAGCACATTCATACTATCCAAGCATAAAGGTTATCCAGGTAACAGGTTGCTTTTTTATTAGGCAAGGATATTAGCATTATTTGAAAAGAACTTTTCACCATCCTGAGATATCACCTAACCCCAGTGAGAATGGCCCACATCACAAAGTCTCAAAACTGCAGATGCTGGTGTGGATGTGGACAGAGAGGAACACTTTCACACTGCTGGTGGGACTGCAAACTAATACAACCTTTTTGGAAGGAAGTAGGGAGAACCTTCAAAGAACTCAAACTAGACCTCCCATTTGATCCTGCAATCCCATTACTGGGCATCTACCCAGAAGAAAAAAAATCCTTTTATCATAAGGACATTTGCACTAGTCTGTTTATTGCAGCTCAATTTACAATTGCCAAATTGTGGAAACAGCCTAAATGCCCACCAACCCAGGAATGGATTAACAAGCTGTGGTATAGGTATACTATGGAATACTATTCAGCCACTAAAAAAGATGGAGACTTTACATCCTTTGTATTAACTTGGGTGGAGTTGAAATACATTCTCCTTAGTAAAGCATCACAAGAATGGAGAAGCAAGAATCCAATGTGCTCAATTCTGATATAAGGACAATTGATGCTAGTACATGGTTGGGGGGGAAATGGGGGAATAGAGAGAGGGAAAAAGGGAGGTAGGTGGGGGGCCATGGTGTGTGGTACATCTCTTGGGGGTGGGACACAATTATAAGAGGGACTTTACCTATTAAATGCAAGCAGTGTAACCTGGTTCTTTGTACCCTCAATGACCCCCCAACAATAAAAATAAATAAATAAAAACAAAAAGAACCTTTCAAACATTGTAACATTTTTAATTGACATTCCACTATTGACACAGATGACACATTATTCTCTGAAATGTTTTCTATGAATATCTTTTACCTTGATAATGTAGAAAACTTGAACCTTTTTTCACTCCTTCTAAAAGGCAGAGAGGGAGTGAGGAAGGGAGGGAGAGAGAAGAATGGCAGTGGGCATCCTGAACAATTTTAGTTCATTCGGAAGTTGAGGAGACTTATTTTTCAAATGTATTCTCTCAAATCCAGATTCGTATAACAGATGCTCTCAAATCCCAAGCTCCTTCCATCTGTAATTCAATTTCTTTCTAAACGTGATGCTGACATCTGTTGCAATGCAGATACATAGTCAAGTACCTGCAATTTCTCTGTCAAGCTCAGTGTCATGTTAAAGACTGTGAACTTGGCAGGGACGGGGAGCAGACACAGCTGCCACAGGGCTGTAGGCAGAGAGAAATTTAATGTCTCTTTTGTGGTTCTGATGCCTCAGCATCTTTTCCTCTCTGACACCATGGCTCTTGTTAAAGATTTTCAAGGGAATATAAAGTGTTTGTTTAATAGTGCAATTAATTGTTTAGCTTCACTTCTGGAGCCACCTCAAATCAGCACATGCTACGACTTAGCAGGGAGGCAGAGATTGTGTCTTCAGATTCTTCCTGACAGGGTGGATTAGATAAATTACCACGTAATTCTCTAAAGTATCTTTAAAAAAGAGAGAAAGCACTGCACGCTGCATTTAAAGATGCTGATCTTTGTCCTCCTTTCTTTTTGATCCTCTTCCTCCAGTGTGACTATAAATCAAGACCATTTAAGGCATGGACTGAGTTCAATCATTCCATCGTTAATTCATTCATTAAACAAATATTTTCGAGTTTCTATTCTGTGACAGTATCATGCCAGATGCTGGGGATGGAAATGTTGGTATGACATGAGACCCATCTTTAGGGAAATTCAGTAGGGTTTTATTTTAATTAATTAACTAATTAATTTATGTATTTATTTTTGAGACAGAGTCTCACTCTGTCACCCTGGGTAGAGTGCCCTGGCATCATCATAGCTCACAGCAATCTCAAACTTCTGGGCTCAAGTGATCCTCTTGCCTCAGACTCCCAAGTAGCCAGGACTACAGGCACGTGCCACAACCCCCACCTAGTTTTTTTCTATTTTTATTTTTCTTTTTTAGCAGAAATAGGGTCTTACTATTGCTTAGGCTGGTCTCAAACCTCTGAGCTCAAGCAATCCACTTGCCTTGGCCTCTCAGAGTGCTAGGATTACAGGCATGAGCCTTGTAGTATTTTATTTTAGAGAAAATACTGAGACTTACCTAGGCTGCAAAGAGTGAATGAAAGCAAAGGTTTTATGCCAAAGGAAAACTCTGATAAGAATGAAAACCTATTATTGGCTAACTATTCTTCAAAAGAGTATCAGGGACATGTTTTTGCTGCTTCATAGGAAAGTAGGAATCTTTGCTATGTACCAACTAATTTGAAGCTGATGGGGATGAGGAGAATGGAATATTCCTTCTGACCCTGGCTGTGTCTGCCACTGCAGACAATCAGCTGATATCTGAAATGGGATGCTTGACTATATGCAATTTCTTTAGGTAGCTTTACTGGTGCTACACTAGAAAAGGGAAATCATGTAGGCCTTTACACAGGTTTGTCACAACATTGAACCTGGACACCATTTCTACTAATTGTCATCAGTTTTGTACAATGCCATCGGAGGGCTCAGGGGGCTGCATGCAGGCACGATTTTAATCACTCTCTGCTGACTCAGAGATGAGTCTTGCTGTGACTGGCAATAGAAGTTATGACTACAAGCTGTAGTCATCAAGCTGCTTGAGGGCAGGACTGGTGTAAAGATGGATAAAAGAGATTTTGAATTTCTCATTACAATTTCTTTGTAAGTTTCCTCTAAGATATTGTAAATGGCTTGTCGCATGATATGTTGTATTAGACTTACATTATATTACAGTTTTTGCTTTTGTAATTGGCGCCAGCATATGAAAGCTGAGAGATTTTACATTAAAACTATATTTTGATGAGCACACATGTGTGCAGAGGGAAGTAAAATTCACTAAAATCAATTGGAGGGTTGGGCAAAGACCTACCTTATGGGTACAATGAGCACAAGCTGGGTGGGGAAAGCACTTGCACTTATTGCCCTGACTCAAGCAAAACAACAACAATTCATGTAATCAAAACCATTTGTGTCCCCACAACATTTTGAAATGTTTGCCTATATCTGGCAATATAAGGCTTACATTGCTCCATGGTGAGGATGAGCCAGAGCTGAGTTCCAGTTACCGCCTGAGATGGGCATGTGGTTTTCACATTACTGCAGTTTCCACTACTCCATACTTTCTTATCCCAGGCCTGCTTCATTGTTCATTACCTGCCTGGTCTGTATGAATCAATTAAACCCAAAGTATTTTCTGTCAATTGATTAGTCAAAAAGTTTTCATTGAGACGCTGGTCTAATTTTGTGAGCTTGTTAGGAGTAGACACATTTCCACACCAGGGCACCTCCTGACTATCCTGGATTCTATGAGGGCAGAGTAAGTGCTGCTTACCTCTGCCAGCCCTGGATTAGGCCCTGTAGCTGAAGGGAAAAGAATCCTGGGAGAAAATTCAAGAATAAAAATGGAGAGAGTGAAACATCAGACTAAAATTAGTAGAAACTCTTACGAAGGAAAGAAAGAAAAAGAAACCAGGAAACCAGAAAAACCATCAGACCACCTAATTAACTATTGGAGTGACCAGGAAATCCAGAGTTTCTTCTAAGAATGCAAATCTCTTTACTTTGAAGAGTCGAGAAGAAGAATCGCAAAGAGTCTAAAGTGATTGACCAGCATCTTAAGCAGAGGGGCATAAAGAGGAGCTGCCAAGAACATCTGCAGATGGTGGCAAGTTTTTAGGAATTTCACTGGACTATCCATGAGGCCAACCAGAGGCCAAGGAGCCAATCTTGGCCCTGTCCTCATGATGGAGAGGCTTAAGGCTCTACATAGGATGTTGGGATGTAGATGGAATGTAGTTTTTTCAGGTCTTTCCCGTGTAGATGTGGTCATTCTTCCAGCTCCTGAGTTCTAGTCCCAGGACTGTGCCATCCCCATTATGTTTGAGGGGCCACTGTGATCCCCTTCATCCATGAGTTACACCCAGGGTTCTCTGGTACTCAGATGGGAGTCCTAGAACACAGATCTTCCATGGCCAGCTCCGTGCCTGCTTCCTGTCTTTTTCATGGCAGCCCCCAGGCCCGAGCAGCAGTGGTCATCCTCTTCTGATTCTGATCCAGATCCTGAACTTGGATCTCAATTCTGTCTGAAAGCAGCAGACTAACATAATCTACACACTGGTGCAAGACTCCTCAGCTAGCCCAATGTAATGAGAATAAAATATGAAATAAATAAATGACCAAAATCTCAAAAACAAAACCCATAAGAATCCAGAGAAAGGAAAGCTATTGACATTTTTAGTCTTTATACTTCTAAATTTTACTATTTTTATTTCTTAGAAAAAGAGGAAAAAACATGTCTTTCTTTCAGAAAAAAAATTTTTTTTCATGAAAAGGAAGCTCTTAGGAAGTTGACACATCTAAGTGTATAAGGCATTGGTACTCTAATCACATTTTTGAGAAAATCTTCTTGTTATGCAGAGTAAGAACCCAATCCCAGGCCACCAGTATTACTTACACCTGGGAGAGTATAAAAAGAAATGAAGCTGAATAGACTATAGAGATTTGGAAGAAGGATTAACAATACTTGTTCTATTTTGCAACTCTTTGGGGGCCCATACAGAACATCTAATGCTTAAAAAGAGTTATAATTGTTGATAAAGAGCTGGGCAATGTTTTAAAATTCTAGGTTTAATTTCATATCGACTTCTCTGGTGAGACTTGTGGTCTGGGTTTGCTTTATGAGAGAAAGGCTGGCATGAAAAACAGGAAAGGTCAAGGTCTCATTGGCATTAACTAAGGAACAGTCAGCTACTTTCCCTGGGAGCAAACACATAGTCCATTACGAAACGACTTTGCTTATATCTGAAAACAGGAACTAGTCACCATGGTTGGATGATTTAAAGGCCATTGCTGATGACAGGGAGAGTCTAGTCTCTCACAGGACTTGGTCCAGACATGTATATGCATGAGATGTCATGCTTCTCGTAGTGAGTGCTGAGCAGTGAAGACAGTGAGCAAGTGGAAGGATCAAGTTCTTGCCCGAGCCTTAATAAAAGTTAACGTTTATTGACCACTTATGTCTCAGACACTATGTTATGTGTCTTGTATGTTTTATTTAATTCTTATAGGAACTTTGTAAGGTTAGGTCAAGTAATATTCCCATTTAAAGACAAAACACTGAGGCAGAGAAGTTAAGTTAGCTACCCAAGGTCACTGGTTAACAAGAGGCACCAATGTGAGCTGAACCCAAGCAGCTTGATGCCAGTGTCTGCAATCCATACTTACTGCACCTTGGGTTTCTGCGGCATGTATTATCCGCTCTCTAACTTTTCTTTTTTAGAAGAAACTGGATAATTTAAACACACCGGGACATCCTTGGATTTATAGGCGACCTCTCATACTGAACAAAGGACTCCACTCATTTCCTTTGTTTCTACGCCTGTACTTCTGGATGTTGTTGGAGAAAATCACAAAATTAGGGAGAATGGTGTCACTATAAAGACAACAAAGCTCAGAAAGGGCCCCCAGAGCTGCTTAGCTACTCTGCATTCACTGCAGAAGAGTCTAAGACAATAGCTACTTAAGACATGCCCAGGTCTTAAGCTCTAGCTTTAAGAGAGATTCCTTCAGGGTTAAAGACCTTGCTCTAATTCCCGGAGAAAATGAGACCTATCTAGCTTGAGCTAGCCTCTCCTTCCTTGCTAGAATGTTTTGTGTTTGTACTCCATCTTTACTCTTTCCCCACCATCTCATGGAAAGAAAAACTCCAACCTTTCTTTGTAAGAGTGACGGCAAGCTTGTGCCCAACAATCCCTCTCCCTGTGTTGCTTCAGGGCCTGGCTTCCCCATTTACTTCTGATGCTTCCTGGACCTGGGATGTCTGTCCTCTCCACCAGGAGCTCAGCCTCTGGGTCAGGCTGCCTGACCCTGGGCCCATTTTTAAGGACTGCTGCTTACCTGCTATATGACCTGGGCAATTTACTTAACTTCCTAAAGACTCCAATAAAAGTGGCTGTGAAGCCTAATATAGTTGGGGGAATTAAGTGTGATAATCCATGTTGAGGGACACTCAGGTCCCTGGTCCCTCTGTTTTCCTTCATTGTCAACTTTCTTCACTTCCTTTCCTAACCGGCTTATAATTATTGTCATCACTTCAACCACTCTCTAGTCAGTGATGTGACTTTCTGCCCAGTGCCCTTTGGTTTTAAAAATTGTCCTCCCTACCCCCATGAAGTGGGCTGCTAGACCCTAGATAATAAATAGCTCTGGTCTCTGCTTCCACTAAATCATCATCAATGCCCAGTGGTTTTTCCAGGTTTCTAGTAAGAGCCAATCATTGATGCTCCACTTTAGAGATTATCATCTTCCATGGTCTTTCTGTTGTTGTTCTTGTTAGCTCTCGTTATGCTCTTAATTCCCTTAAGGAGATGGAAACCTGGCTAATGCCGAAGGGTCTAGGTAGAATGGCACAGTGGCTCTGGAATGAGACTACCTGGGTTCCAATCCCAGCATTTCCTCTTGCTATATGTGTGACATTATGTAAGTTCCTTAATCTCTTTGTGTCTCAGTTTCTCACCTACTTTGTAGAGTTGTCATGAAGTTTAAGATGAGTTATTATGAGTGAAATGCTTAGAAGAGTGTCTCTTATGATTGAGCACTCAGGTGAATGTTCCTTATTATTATAAGAAGAATTAGTTTCCTCTCTCTTGTCCTATATGGGTAGATCAAGCGAATACGCAGAATTACATGGATCTTAACATCACAATTAGAGCCAAAGGAAGCAGAGATTGTCACCAAGAGGCCCTGTTAAATAGATAAAGAAGTATGGAGTTATGGTAGTGTTAAATTCAGAATAATAAACTGCTGGAACATTGCCTCTTCTCAGTAACTATGGCCCAGGAATCTTGATAAAGTCCGAGAATTCTTCCTAGTTTGATTTAAAGTCCTCCTGCCATCCCGACTTGATTGGTTCTGCTCTAGCTCTGATTGGGCCAATCTGCCTGTTCAGGGAAATTGGGAGCACAAGCACAGAGCATACTAAAGCAGAAAGGGCCCTTTGGGATGCCTCGTCTAACTGCTGGATCCCACAAGTGAGGGGCCAGCACTGGGATGCTTGGGAGCTGGCCTCCTTATTTGGAAAACAGCAGGGTTCTGTTCCCACCTAGGGAGCCCCCTTCCAAGTGGTGAGAAGGCGAGGTTCAGAGAAACATGTGCTGTGTGTTGACTCATTTTGTGCATTTCCTGTGCGGTTCTTGTGCCTTCCATCTAAGTTACTGACTCAGCTTAACCCTGCTTAGCTTGCAAGACCTTTCAGGGAAATCAGAGCACGAGATGCAGTCACTGCAAGTTGTCACACATGATTAAGGAGCCGGAGGGAGTGATTTATGTGGAAAGATTTAAATCCCTAAATATGTGTGGCTGGGTGCTGCCTTGATTGAGTGGGGCTCCAGGTATTTGAAAATGGCCCTGTGGGAAGGCTGCAGGCTTCAGCAGGGATAGGAACCTGTTTTAGAGGATGTGAAGGATGATATGTGTGGCAGAAATGGGATGATATTAAAACAGGGTACTGCTTCCCAGTGGAACTGAAAAGAGGAGATGAAAACTGAGCATTTTTCTGCAGCAGTCACTGTTGACACTGGCTTTCTCTGGATTTTCTGCATGCAGGACTTTTGTGCCATCAGATACACAGTTCTCAGTGGTCCACAAGGTCCGCCACTTCTGGGAGTCCTTTTGCTTCCTCTTACTGCCCCTCTACTAAGTCCCCCCACCCTGATGCTCTGTTGCTCTCCACACCCTTCAAACCCTTCCTTCACTTCTTCCTGTCAAAATTAGGTTCTTGGAGCACTGATTTTGAGTAAAGGCTATGAATCTAGAGTTAATTGGATGACTATTCCATTTTAAACTGTCTACCAGATAATTAGCTGAATCTCCAAGAGAAGACTACCAAGCCTTAGCAGGCATTGAGAGTTTTCAAGACTGTTTGCATATGAGTACAAAGGACAAAGGAAAAGGTGCTTTTCCATAGCCTGCAAGTAACCCCATGCGGGCCACAATCTACTCCCAACATGGCTGAGCATGGATGCGGTATCACTGACTAATTGGAGTGAAGACTTCTTGAAGAAGTGATGCTTAAGCCCCAGACTGAAGGATGAGTCTGAGTTAGCAGGTCCTCAGGATGGGAGGAAGGGGGAATATTTTGGTCAGCTCAGATTGAAATAACAAAATCCCACAGAATGGATGGCTCAAACAACAGAGATTTATTGCATACCATTCTGGAGGCTGAGAAGTTCAAGGTCAAGGTGCCTTGATCTTGCTTCTGGTGAGGACTTTCTACCTGGCTTGCAGATGGCTGCCTTCTCGCATGCTCCCATGGTACAGAGGGGGGCTTCTGGTATTTTCTCCTCTACTTATAAGGGCACTAATCTCTGTAAGGGGGTTGCGCTATCCTGAGTTCATTTAAACCTAATTACCTCTCAGAGACACAACCTCCTACCCTTGCCCTTTCTCAGCTCTGGGAATGCCTTCCTCACTAAGTGTAATCATTTCTAGCTTTTGATTGAAATTGAGAAAAGGAAAACTCTTCCTTTCCCTGGAACACGTAGAGGCCATTGTAAGGTTATTATTTGGCTTCATTTCAATATTGTGTCTCAGGAAGGTTCAAAGAGAAGGAGAGAGATGGGGAAATGGCTGGTTAGTGGGGCAGTCAGAACACACACATTTATCCATTAAGTTCTCCATTTTATATGGGCATGGTTCCTGGTGCCCCCAAGCAATTACAGTAGTAACATTAAAGATCCCTGTACAAAGATCACCATAATAGATGTGATAATAATACTACTAAACAAGTTTAAAATGTTATAAAAGTTACCAAAATATGATTTAGGGCATGCTGTTGGAAAAATGGTGCTGACAGACATGCTGGACACAGGGTTGACATAAACTTTCACTTTATAAAAAATGCAGTATCTGTTAAGAACAGTAACATAACGTGCAATAAAATGAGGTATGCTGATAAATGCAAAAACAGTGTCCTAGCATATAGATTCTCTCTTTCTGAAGAGCTAGTCAATGAAAATATGTCTGTGCTTCTTCCCTGCTTCAGTGGCACACAGTGGCACACCAAGTTTTTGGCAGTCTTCTCCTGACCCTGCCCTAATGGGCCCTGTGAGCTCCTGGATAACACCATACTCTTATATCCCTGAGCAGTCTTTCATTTTGTGCCTGGCTTATCCCTCCCAATGTTTGGGCCTATTTTTCATGTTTTTGACTTTTCTGCTAAACTCCCCCTTAACCATCAAAATGGGCCCTCTAGGAAGCCCTCTGGGATAAAGGCATCTTTCTTTACAGCACTCTGATGCCTTCTACTTACCTCTATTTGAAATGTATTTTGATATCATACTTATTTGACTTTATGTTGTCCCTTCTAGCTTGTAAGTTTATTTTATTCTTTTTTTGGTTGCCCAGGGCTTAATATAATATTGGGCACATTACAGGTGCTAGTAAATATTTGTTGAATGAATGAGTAAGCGGTGGCGTATATATGCATACTCTAAAATTATAGTGTATGTGTGTAAACACTCATGGATTAACAATAAACCTGAGCTCTGATAGTGAAACATTTTGAAGTTCTTATTTTGTGAGCAATTGAAAAAAAATGCATGCATTAATCACTCAGCCCCATGTAATATAACCATTTCTTTAAACTGGGTAAATTGCAGGTGTTTCTCCTTAAAAACAATTTCCTTAAAAGAGATAAAATTTTTTTTTTTTTTTGGCTCCTATCGGTTAGGTTATTATAGTGTTTTAAAATATCTGGCTTAGATCACTTGAAATTCTTAAATTATGCTTTAGGCAACTATTAGCATAATGATATTATCTAGTAATGGAGATTTCTACATGAGTAAAGGTTTCTGCAATTTACATGAATCAGAAAACTTGGTGTGATTAGGCGCATCACAACAAACCCAGCATGACTATTGTAATGACTGCACTTCCCGTCACTGTAATTATCTCTTAAAACTTTTATTGGGAACATTGATTGCCATTTGCTCAGTCATTCACTTTGAGAAAGTGGAATGATGAACAAGTGCCAGGAGTGAAATAGTGCAGGGCGTGTGGACGAGACGCGTGGGGTAGTTGCAAAACAAATCATTTGTATTGGCCAGGAGAACTGGGTGACCTTTCTGGGTTCAAAGTAAATGACAGGTTCCATATTTCTTTCAATTATCAAGAATTTCAGTGAAGATGAATATAGAGAGTATGATTTTCTAAGAGAAAATATGGAATGATAATTTGTATTTGAGGGACATGAGAGCAAATGTCTCCCTTCTCCCCTCCCCGTTATTCCTACTCACATGGTTGCAGGAAAAGAGGGATTCTGTTTCCTTGTTGTCACTTGAATTTTGTCTGCTTGTCTCCACTGGCATGCCAAGTCTGTAAGCCAGGCCACTGCCATCTCTCCCCTGGGCTATTTCCACTGCCTTGTAATGGGTCTTCCCACTACTCACCGTTCTCCCCATTTCATTCCCTCTGCTGCCACCAAAGTGCTCTTTCTAAATGGGAGATCTGATCATGTTATTCTCCTGCTTGAAGAACTTCTCTGACTCCTCAAATCTGTATCATGGCTAAGCATGAGCCAAGCAGCAAAAGGCCTTGCAAGCCATGATCACACTGCCTTGAAATTGCCTCTTGTGTGTTTCTTCCACTGTTCTGTAGACTCAGTGAGAACAGAGGCTACATCTGTCCTGTCCCTCTTGTATCCTTAGCACTTAACATGGAGAGGTGACAGCCAGAAATGACTGAGAGAGAGAAAGCCATTCTATTTTCCAATTTTGTTTTTTTGCTGCCTTTAATTCAGGTCAAAGGCAAAGTGTTCAGTTAGCCCAGAATCTATTTTTAGTCATTGTTCTATGCTTTCCCATTACAGGTGGATTTTCTTTCTGGAAGATGTCTCAAAGAACAAAATGAAAAGTAGACTGTGGTTCTAATTGGGTTGTCCTGAGGACAGAAAATGTAGCTGTGGGTTCAGTTGTTTAATCTGTTTCTCCCAGAGTCATAAGGGCAGAAGTAGGGGTGGATAGAGCAGAATTGTAGGGCAGCGTGAGTGTGTGTGCTGCATGAATCTGTGTGGGTGGTCAAACGCCAGGATGGCTTAGCTTTGTTTGAAATTAAGGCCATGAGTTCTTCTGATAAAGCAGTTGCTGAGCTCTGCTTTTTTCTTTTTGCCAGGGAATGACCTATGTGTGTCAAAATGGTGTGTTTCAGAAAGGGAAAATTAGCAAATCCTGGAAGGTTACCCAGAGATGTCTGATCACTACTGTAACCCAGATTTTATGACTAAAAGGGATTCATCAGTTTCTTTGAATGTGGCTGTATATGTGTGTATATGTGATTGGCATTGGACCAAACCAATTTAGAAGAACGTAGCTTATGTTAAAAAAGTGAAAATGCAGAATATGAAAAAGGTGATCTAGGATGTGCAGTTACAAGTAGGTTGTAGAGATCTTGAAACTTTTTTGCATTAACATTATTTTGCACAATACATCCTTTTATTTTTTCAAAATCTCCCTGCAGCTCCCGTTGAGACTTCTTTGGAGAAACACTCTACAAACTTCGCTGGCTCTGTTATCAGAAACTAAAAGGTAATTGTGGAAAATGTTCTCCTGGCATTGCTTAACCCTGTGCAATGCCGCAGGCACCTGGCACAGCTTGGCTCCTTTCGTCTAACAAATGGGTGATGTGTTTAAACAAGTCTGGTGGGGTTCTGCCAGGATGCAGACAGACTGGGAAGCAAAGGAAGTCTAGAATATGCCTCTTCTACTTCCACCCCACTATTCCCAGTGCTGGCTCCATAGAGTCAAATGTAGAGGCTTAGCAAGCACCAAGCCAACTGGCTTACTGATAAACCACAAAACAAATACTTACCTACGTCATTGGCATTTCTTCTTGAAAAAATAATCAGGTGGTGAGAACTTGCCCTGGGTTGCTGACAACTTCAATGCCAATCAAATAATCCCCCCCACACACCATTTTCCATCTTGGGCTTTCGGTTGTATCTTGTTTCTTTAAGTAAAACAGCTGACTTGACTTGTCTATGACTTCTGGGAATAATCTAATTCTTACAGCTGGAGCTAAGTAACTGGAGAGCAGCATATGAGAGCCCACTCTGGAACCCTCCTCTGTGTGTGCGCTCGTGCGCCTGCACACACACACACACACACACACACACACACAC